>CAUYON010125065.1:0-68629 GCA_963573935.1 Arctocebus calabarensis
TCCCCAGGCAATTGAAGCACTATCAAAAATACACTACTGGGACCTGATCAAACTAAAAAGCGTCTGCACTGCTAAGAACACAGTAAGTGTAGCAGGCAGACAGCCCTCAGAATGGGAGAAAATATTTGCAAGTTATGCCTCAGACAAAGGTTTAATGACCAGAATACACAGAAAACTCAAACGTATTAGCAACAAAAGGACAAGTGATCCCATCTCAGGGTGGGCAAAGGACTTGAAGAGAAACTTCTCTAAAGAAGACAGGCGCACTGCCTACAGGCACATGAAAAAATGCTCACCATCCTTAATCATCAGAGAAATGCAAATCACAACTACTTTAAGAAATCATCTAACTAATTTAGATATTATCTAACTAAGATTAGCCCACATAACAAAATCCCAAAACCAGAGATGCTGGCGTGGATGTGGAGAAAAGGGAACACTTCTACATTGCTGGTGGGAATGCAAACTAATACATTCCTTTTGGAAGGATGTTTGGAGAATACTTAGAGGGCTTAAAATAGACCTGCCATTCAATCCTATAATTCCTTTACTAGGTATACATCCAGAAGACCAAAAATCACATAATAACAAAGATATCTGTACCAGAATGTTTATTGCAGCCCAATTCATAATTGCTAAGACATGGAAGAAGCCCAAGTGCCCATCGACCCACAAATGGATTAATAAATTGTGGTACATGGATACCATGGAATATTATGCAGCCTTAAAGAAAGATGGAGACTTTACCTTTTTCATGTTTACATGGATGGAACTGCAAAAATCTCCATTTTTTTGATAACTGAGTAATATTCCATGGTATACATATACCATAGCTTGACCATCCATTCCTGGTTTGAAGGACATTTAGGTTATTTCCACATTTTAGCAATTGTAAATTGGGCTGCAATAAACAGCCTAGTACAAGTGTCTTTATAATAAAAGTTATTTTTTTCTTCTGGATAGATGCCCAGCAATGGTATTGCAGGATCAAATGAGAGGTCTAGGTTGAGTTCTTTGAGGTTTCTCCATACTTCCAAAAAGGTTGTATTAGTTTGCAGTCCCACCAGCAATGTAAAAGTGTTCCTTTCTCTCCACATCCATGCCAGCATCTGCAATCTTGCAATTTTGTGATATAGGCCATGCTTGCTGAAGTTAGACAATATCTCAGGGTGGTTTTATTAAGGATGATGTGTTTTCATGTGTTTATTGGCCATTCGTCTATCATCTTTAGAGAAGATTCTATTCATGTCTCTTCCCCATTGATGTATGGGATTGCTCTTTTTTTTCTTATAGATTAATTAAAGTTCTGTATAGATCCTGGTAATTAAACTTTTGTCTGATTCAAAATATGCAAATATCCTTTCCCATTGGGTAGGTTTTCTATTTGCTTTGGTTGTTGTCTCCTTGGCTGTACAGAAAATTTTCAGTTTAATTAAACCCCATTTGTTTATTATTGCAGTTTTTGCTGTTGCCATGGCAGTCTTCCTCATAAAGTCTTTCCCCAGGCTGATATCTTCCAGTGTTTTTCTAATTCTTTCTTTGAAGATTTTTATCATTTCATGCCTTAAATTTAAGTCCTTTATCTATCTTGAATCAATTATTGTGAGTGGAGAAAGGTGCAGATCCAGTTTCAGTCTTTTACAGGTGAATATCCAATTCTCCCAGCACCATTTATTGAATAGGGAGTCTTTCCCCCAGTGAACACTCCTGTTTGGTACATCAAAGATTAGGTGGCTGTAAGTTGGTTTCATTTCCAGGTTTTCTATATGATTCCAAGTATCTATGTCTCTATTTTTGTGCCAGTACCATGCTGTCTTGACCACTATGGCTTTGTCATACAGCCTAACATCTGGTATGGTGATACCTCGGGCTTTGTTTTTATTACTAAGAACTTCCTTAGCTATGCAGGGTTTTCTCTGGTTCCATACAAAGCACAGAATCATTTCTTCCAAGTCCTTAGGATGTTGGTATTTTAATAGGGATAGCATTGAATCAGTAAATTGCTCTGGGAAGTATAGACATTTTAACAATGTTGATTCTTCCCAGCCATGAACATGGTATGTTCTTCCATTTGTTAAAGTCCTCTGCTATTTCCTTTCTTAGGGTTTCATAATTTTCTTTATAGAGATCCTTCACCTGTTTTGTTATGTATATCCCTAAGTATTTCATTTTCTTAGGGGCTATGGTAAAGGGAGTTGTGTCCTCAATTAACCTCTCATCTTGGCTGTTGTTGGCATATACAAAGGCAAATAACTGACTTGTGGACATTGATTTTGTATCCTGAGACATTACTGTATTGTTTGATGACTTCCAAGAGTCTTGTGGTTCAGTCTTTGGGGTTCTCTAAGATCATATCATCAAGAATAAAGGAGAGTTTGATCTCCTCTGCACCCATTTGTATGCCCTTTATTTTCCTGTTTTGTCTAATTGTATTGGCTAGAACTTCCAGCACTATGTTGAATAGTAATGGTGACAGAGGACAACCTTGTCTGGTTCCAGTTCTAAAAGGAAAGGCTTTTAGTTAAGCCATTAAGTAAAATATTAGCTGTGGGTTTGTCATGGATAGCTTCAATCAGTTTAAAAACTGTGCCTCCTATACCTATACTCCTCAGTGTTCTAATTAGAAAAGGATGCTGTATTTTATTGAATGCTTTTCCTGCATCTATTGAGAGGATCATATAATCTTTGGTTTTGCTTCTGTTGACAAGATGAATAACATTTATGGACTTGCAAATATTAAACCAGCCTTGCATCCCTGGGATAAAACCTACTTGATCATGATGTATGACTTTTTTGATGATAAGATGTAATATATTGGCCAAGATTTTGTTGAGAATTTTTGCATCTATATTCATTAGTGAAATTGGTCTGAAATTCTCCTTTTTAGTTGGGTCTTTATCTGGTTTTGGTATCAGTGATATTTGCTTCATAGAACATATTGGGGAAGATTCCTTCCTCCTCAATTTTTTAGAATAATTTCTGAAATATAGGAATAAGCTCTTCTTTAAAGGTTTGATAAAATTCTGGTGTTAAGCCATCCAGATCAGGGCATTTTTTGGTTAGGAGATCTTTGATTGTTTCTTTGATCTCAGTGCTTGAAATTGGTCTGTTCAGGAGATCTATTTCATCTGGGTTAAGTCTAGGGAGAGGGTGTGATTCTAAATATTGATCCATTTCCTTCACAGTGTCAAATTTCTGGGCATAAAGTTTCTGGTAGTATTCAGATAATCTCTTGTATTTCTGTGGCATCAGTTGTTATTTCCCCTTTATCCATTTTGATATTGTTTTCATACCCTTTTGTTTTTACCTTGAGTCACCATTTTATAGATTTAGTATAAAGTTTTTGGCTCAATATGTATCTTTAAAGATAGTTTATCTCCTTTAATTTAAAATTAATCAATATTTAGGAAAAAAAGCACAGAATTAAAAAAGCAAACATATTGCATTGGAAGCATTTTCCCATGATATGCTAAAGGAATGAGCAAGAAGTGTTGAGTAAACTGTGGCAACTGCTCAAACTTGTCTGTGAATACAGGGACAGAGCTGAATGTAGCAGGCAGCTAAGCCAGGTCCACTCAGACTCTCCAGTCCCTCCCATCACTATGAAGGCCATAGGCAAAGTTGGCATGACTGTTGGTGGGATATGGGCACTGAGAGAAGCCATAGAGGGCACATCAGAGGTTCTGAGACTCTGACCAGGATCATAGATACCAATATAGTCAAAATCAGACAAACAGACAGACAGACACTGCACAATAGAGAAGACACTGCTGTGTTAGACCAGTGTGCTAACATCATCCATTAACCATGACTGAAACCAAAAAGCCTTAGAATCATTGAGCTATAAGTAATCTTAGATGCTATCCAATGAATGCATTTACATTTTCTAGTGAAACTATGTTTGAAAATGGCATTTACAGCAACAGGTACAATTTAAACTGTATTTTTTATGCATATGTTTTGTTTTAGGGTAACCGCTCATTAAACTACATCCCAATGTTAACTTCATATTTCTAAAATACGTATGTGTCAGCATGTTTAAGATTATACAATCCTACATATTTCATTATTCTCTCAAAGCCTGTACTTTAAGAGATGATCTGATATTGCTTGTGTGTCTAAAATCAGACAGACTACTAGCAAGATAAAAGAATATTATTTTAAAAGCATATATCTTCTCATGATCGAATTATTTACAAATGCTCCTCTTCTCCCTCAGGCAAAGAGAGAAACTGCTGACATCCTGGAGCAGAAACAGGCAGAGCACAATTACTAAGACTCAGGCTGTCTTGTTCTCCTTTGTGTGTATGCTTTTTAACAAATAAAAGGTGAGTCAAGCATAGTCAAATTATCCTTCACTTCTTCCCAAAACTTACCAAGAGAAATAACAGAATTCATGGCAAACCAAACCACAAGCACACACAAAAACCTCATGCTTCCTTTAAGCTAGCCAAATCCAAAGGAAGTTAAGGGAATGCCCTTCTGGACATAATACTGATGAACATAATTCTCTCTCCCCTCATGCAATCTCAAAGATGTGTTAGTCTTCCCATAAGGAAATTTCATTGCTAATCATCCTGGAAATTTCCTTTGTGGAACAAATCAAGTTTTGGGACTTGTGGGACTGAGACTCTCAGGCTCTAACTGCCTCCTTGGATGAGCCAACAAACCAATGGTCAGAGTCAGGGCAACAACAAGAGCTATAAGCAGGACGTGCAGGCAACCTCAGATGGCTGAAAAGTGAGTTGGGGCCAGAGTGGGGAGAGGCGGGAAGAAGAGAGTCGAGAGACTATGGAGGCAATTTTGTCAGATCTGCTGCTCAGCAAGTTCACAGAGAGAAGCGTTTGTTAGCTACTGTCCTCTCCTGATACATCATCCCCTTCTCATGCTTATATCAGCAACTGAACACGTGACCTTTTAGCATCCTGTTTGTAATCCATTATTCAAGAAGCTTATGCATAATCCATCACTACAATTACCTTCTTGCTCACAAGACCACCGCACGTGCAAGCAGTAAGTACTAAATAAGGAGTTATGTGAAGGAATAATGAGAAGATGGTTGACCTTGGGTTGTAAAAAAAAAAAGAGCCTTATTTGAAAGGCAATATTGTATTGTCAAAAAGCACATATAGGCAGACAAACTTAGGTTTACTTGGACTTTAGCCAAATTATTTACTCTCCATGAACCTAAATTTGCTCATTTTGGAATAGTTGTTTTCATAATCTCCTGGTTGGGATATTGTGATGATTTAAGAAGACATATGTAAAAACCTGGCCCCCTGCCTAATCTGTCCACGGTAGGCACTCAATAAATGGTAACAGCAACAGCAACATGAAAGAGGAACATTCCCTTAGAAATTCTTCTAAGGACAAAAAAAGAGGTCCTTACTTTGAAAGAAAACAACAACAAAAAAGACTTGCTTTTAAAGTAGACAAACTTCTGGCTTCTCCAAGACAGGGTTTCCCAAGAGTGAGCTGAGTCTATTATCTAGAGACATTAATGATTTCTTGTGGGAAAAATGTGGTTGAGAGCTCCTCTGGTCATGTAAGTCTTGAATACTGTAGGTATGGAGTATTTCCTTACTAAATATTTCTTTAGGATTTAATATGGTAATAAACATTGAAAATCTCCAAGAAGATAAAATAGTATGATGTACACCCCTAAAACTTATTCAATAACAGAATCATTTTTAAAGAAAATCATATAAGACTAGTTATTTATGGGAAAAATTGGAAGTTGCTATTGTAAAGATGGGAATAATATAATAAATGTTAGCATAAAACTCAATAGAATTCTTCCTTCATAATTTTATTCATAACATCAGCAATTCTGCAATTCTCTTTCTGACTTTTTATTTGTATAATGTAAGTCTGTACCTAAAACCTCAAACATCCATTGTCCTGGAAGAGCCATGAACTGTGCCAGCCCTTTTCTCAGAAAGGACTGAGCATACTGATAACCATCAGGACAGAACTCAGCCATAAAAGCAGAAATATGACCTCCCAAAGAGGCCACTTGAGTGGGCCAGAGCAGCATTGGGTCTTGGTGGAGATGAACTGAATTTCCTTCTGCCCATTTTTGTACAGAATTTTGTTACTTAAACCACAAAATAACATTTTGCACATCCAAAGTCTTAAAAAATCATATGAAAACATACCCTTTAGCTTCTGTTTCTAAACCCTCTCTTCAATGAAGGAAAAGAAAGCCAAAGGGACCAAATGGAGGATGAATACTAGGCCATACTCAGTCATGCAGACTGTTGGACATCACAGGTAAGGCAAAATCGAGACTATCAAATCATACAATAAGTACTACTGTAGGTGACTGGTCCACTCCACAAAACCACCAAATTCTGGATCTCACCACTTCTTGCTAAATATCAATAGATAACAACCAAGAATGAATGGAGAAAGTGGGTTGTGCACATGCATAGTTCAAGTAGCTCCCTAAGTGTTTTTAAGAGTCCGAGTAGCTCCCTAAGTGTTTTTAAGAGATACTGATGTCGACATCTACTTACAGATATCACTCACTGTAAAGTTTATGGTTAGCAGTCTATTCTATCATTCTCTTAAATTTCTAAGCAACAACAAAAATGAGCTCAAAAATGGGCACAAAAACATAAATGTTCCTTGGAGGCCTAGTACATGAAACTTCATGTCTCACATGGAGCAAATGCTTGTTGAGCATCCACTGTGCTCTGGGCACTGTACCAGATGCTGATGATACAGCAATAAATAAAAGGAACATAAGTTTCTGCCCCCATAAAGTTTGCATTCTATGTGCATATCTTGACTATCATCAATAAGAAGTTTCTAATGTTAGTTTTGATGATATAGCCTACTTAGAAGTGGGTCAGAATAAGAGTTTGTTTCAGTGAGTCCAGAAGATGATGAACATTGCAAAGAAAATTGAGACAAATTTGCCAACCTCAAGATTTGTCCTAGGCCTGCCTCAAATAAAAGTCACTTAAGAAATAAAAACGAATTGATGCTCCCAAACTACTTTGCTAAAGTAACATTGCCATCTCTATTGTAAGTCTAATGAGTTTCATTAACTATTTACGTAGGCTTTGCTAATTGCAAAAGATACCTGGGGAATTCTAAAAGGGTGCACACTTTTAATGGGTGAATAGAAATTCTAAGTCTAACAACACAGTAAAAGTTAGGGGAAGCAAAATCTTGTAAAAGAAACGCAGTAGGCCCTTTTTGAGTGTCTTCTTGGTTTAAAGAGAGCCCCCAAGTGTGTGCTTGGGCCCAGGATCCTGGTCGCAGCAAAACAGACTCAACTAGTAAGGGCACCAGATCCAAGTTGGGAAAATTAGATTATTATTCTTGTTGAAGCTCAGAACTGAAATTATACAACTCTAATGTAGTGTATGCTAGAGTCTTTTATCTAGAGTATCTCATTAATTCTCAAAAAATTATGAGGGATTGCTATCCTCATTTTGAAGACATACTATTAAGGATCATGAAATAACATATCCTTCTCCCTGGTCCCAATAGGAGACTGAAAACCAAGTCAGAATGGAAAAAGAATAAAATAGAGGTAAAGAAACTATTTGAATACCTGATGAGCTTGTAATTCCTGATTTTAGTATCATTGAGGCCATAGATTGTGTTTTACAAATATGACCCAAACAGTACCTCCCATTCCAAGTGCTCATTTGAGACCTAGCTATTAACTTTCCCATCGAGAGGTAGAGTTCAGGTTGGGCGTGGTGGCTCACGCCTGTAATCCTAACATTCTGGGAGGCTTAGGTGGGTGGGTAACTTGAGCTCACAAGTTTGAGACCAGCCTGAGCAAAAAGTGAGACTCCTGCCCCTACTAAAAATAGGAAAACTAAGGCAAGGGGATTGCTTGAGCCCAAGAGTTGGAGGTTGCTATGAGCTATGACACCATGGCACTCTATCCAGGGTGACAGCTTGAGACTCTGACTCAAAAAAAAAAAAAAAAGAGGTGGAGTCCAATTCACCTTCTGTTGAATCTGGGTAGGCTTATGACTCATTTGTAACCTACAGAATTCAACAAAATTAATGCTATGTGACTTTATTTTTTTTGTTTGTTTGTTTTTTTGAGACAGAGTCTCACTCTATCACCCTGAGTAGACTACCAGGGAGCCATCATTGCTCACAGCAACCTCAAACTCCTGGGTTCAAGTGTTCCTCTTGCTTCAGCTTCCTGAGTAGCTGGGACTACAGGCATGTGCTCCATGCTTAGTGATCTTTTTTTTTTTATTTCAGATTAATATAAGGGCACAAATAATTAGGTTACATTGTTTGTGGGTCCAGGGATAGGACCAGAGACAGAGAATGGGACAATGATGGTATCATGAAGAGAAGTAAGAAGCAAAGGTGGCAACTCAGTGAAAAAGTGATGCACTGGGTTTAAAGGTGAGAACTATCAGGCCAGGCAGCACTTTACCTCTTGGACTCCATTATTTTTCAACTACAGTGAATCTCTGATATCTGATTTGGGCAAAAGGAGCTGAATATTGATCATTATGTGTGACCACACAGGGACTGTAAAGAGAAAGGAAATAAGAGGAGTGCTGAAGGGAGAAAAATGAACATTTCTGGATCACTACTTTGGGCTAGATTAAAATGTAGGCTCTTTTAAATAATTCCTCTCACCTAACTGAAGTGTTGCTATATAAGTATTATTTTAGTTAAGTATTATGCAAAGATATCTATTGGTTAGGACAGTGAGGTAACTTATCCAAGGAAGCATAACCACTAGAATTCAAACATGAGACTACCTGATTCCAAATCCACATCTTTCTACCACCATGCCCTGTCCCATTCCCCAAGCTGCACTGACCTCAGAGCCACAGGAGAGGAGGCCCAGTCCAATGAACACCACTTTACAATCCAAACTCATCTTGGTCACGATGGTGGTAACTAAAAACAAAAATGAAGCCAAGTTCCCAGATGAAAAATTCATCTCTAAGGACCCAAAGTAATAAATTCCTGGGGTAAGGAACACAATTAGCAGAGATGTGGCCTGCTGTCCCATTCAGTCAAGAAGATGCCTTCTCAGAGTCCCTGTAGATGTCCCCCAGCCTCTGCATGAGAGAGCCCGAGGGAGGGGAGCTCCCCCTAAAACCCCCTAACCCTAATGTCATAAGGTCCCTTCTCAGGTTGAACCAAAATCTGTTTCCCTGCATCTGTTCATTGCTTCCTGTTCTTTTCTCTGGGGCAAGATAATATTAACAACCTTATTTCCTTCTGTACAAGTCAGAATTTCATGTTTGAGGCCATCACCAGTTCTTTTCTTAGGAAGGATCAAGACAAAACACCTTCAATAATTCTGTGTATGATACATTTTTTGATTTTCAACATCCTATTACAATTTGGATAGAAAATAATCAGATCTGAGTTCTTTTAAATTTCAACATTGATATTTTAAATTATTCACTTTCCCAAATCTAAAGTGATTCCTTTTAAAGCTCCTAATTTCTTTCCTAATTTCTCCACCCTTCACTTAAGCAGGATCGGCCACCCCAAAGCATTTCTCATAGACTATGAGACCAATGTGCACAGGAAATGCTTAATCTTTTAGCATGGTAGTCTCCTCAGACATTCCATCTCCTTGCCCTTGCCCTTTGATTTACATTATTATTTCTTAGTCTCTATTTCCAGGCATTGGTAGGTCAGTAGAGAAATGGACCAAGTTCCAAAGTCCTGCGTGAAAAGTTAATCTTGAATAAAAAAAAACTTTCAGTACAGCAACTGATCTGCAAGCAAGGCCTATTTAGTTTCCCAGCCATAGCCCCAGGCAATCGAATCAGCTGGTTCATATCATTTACACGTTTCTCTTATGGCAGAATAATCTGGATTGCCTTGTTGTCAAATGTAGAACACATATTCAAATTACAACTCACCTCTTGCTGTTTTAAATAGAATAATTTTACTATTTTATATGGAATAATAATAACAACTATCACCAACTGTCCAACTCTCATTTTCTCAATGTGATTTCAGCCACTCATCTTCCAAAGATTATTTTATGAAACAGCAGATAGGTCCCAGGCCAATCCCTTCCCTTTTGAGGTTGTCCAGGGTGGTCTTCTGGGGCTGCAGCTCTTACCTGCTGGATCACCTCACTGGTGGCTCCTAGCCCATGCTCCCTGCACAGTGGCAGCCCCTTCCACAGCCTAGGCATGTAGGGGCCTGGACTCTTGTCTCAAGGCTGGATGACTCCGAAGAGCCAGGCTAGCCCCAGAGTTTCTCAGGAAATAGGCTGAGGCTGCCTATTTTAAATTATCCCCAGGTCAATCCAATCCTGCTTTCCTCACCCATGACAGGTGTTATTCCCCAAGAGACTTCCTGGTAAACCATCTGCCTACATGGAAACATCAGACTTGTGCATATATACATATACTAAGGAAGGAAAGGCAGCTAAAGCTGAAGACAGCCTAGATGGGACATATGCAGTAACTGCTCGGTATCCATGAGGGACTGGCTCCAGGCCCCCAAGCCTCAGAATCCCAAATCCACAGTCACTCAAGCTCTGTATGTAATGCTGTAGTATATGCTCATAACATGGGCACATCTTCCCATATACTTCATCTCTAAATTACTTATAACACCTAACACAATGTAAATGCTATGTAAATGGCTGTTATTCTGCATTGCTCAGGGAATAATGACAAGAAAGAAGTCTGTACATATTTGGCTTAGACACAACTATACTTTTCATCAAATATTTTTGATCTGAGGTTGATTGAATCAGTGGATGCAAAAGCCACAGGTGTTGAGGACCAACTATATATCGTATATGTATACACACACACACACACACATATATATATATAATTTGATATATGTATGTCTTTCCTAATAGTAATATACATAATCTAAAACTGAATTCCTGTTGCTTTAAGCAGTCTTAAAATATATCCCAAAAGTTTATGAAATTTGCAGAAATGTATTGTTCACCATGAACATCTACCAAAAGTAAACCAATCATTAATCGTTCTACTTTTTCATAGAAGAAAAACAATAAGCTACTTAGTTTATAATGAAGAATTTCTTGGCAATGCATGTTTAACCCTTTGAAATTACTTGAAAGGCCACAACTTCATAGGAGATAGTCATAACTTATTATATACTGGAATGGATTAAAATAAATTTATCACCTTGAAGATCAACATATGTGCCTTTTCCAAGTAGTATAGCAAGATAAAGAGAAGGCAGAAATCAGGAGACTTGGTTTCACTCATGCTTGCATCCCTAAATAGTTCTGTGCCCTCTCCTGGGTCATTTCACTTCCTGGCCTCACTCCCCTATCTATGTGTAGAATGGAAAAGGTGTTTATGATGTACTTCCAAATCTAAGACTCTATCATAGTAAGATGAGATCTCGTTCTTTGATGCAATTGTTTCAGGCTCTTAGTACTATTAAAGAATAGCACAGAATGGGAAAACACTTTGTAAAAACACTACTTCTGTAGGGACACTGTGGAAATGCCTCCCCAGAAATGTTTAAAACTAGCCACTATGTACAGTACTACCTGTCCACTAACAGCATGTCTGCCACCTAACAGTTGAATAAATTTTAAATAAAGGAGTCAATGATTGTTATGTGATTTGACGTTTTCTCATTCCTAATCATTATTCCACAATATCTCCAAAGGAAATACAATACATTCTATCCAATGAATACACTCATGTATCAGATATTTCATCTCTGCCTATATATCAATGTACCTAGAAAAATAATGATATCCTTGGGGAAAATATTTCAAGACAGAAACAACATCCAACTAAAGTATAAATATTTGAATTAAGCCAACATATAGTTTACATTGTTTAGTTGTTGATTAGAGTGATCTTTTTAAGTTGTTTTGGAGGTAAAGTGCTTTCAAATGCTTTCATGAGACTTGGAAGGCTGTAGCCATATGGTCTGTGTGCTGAATTCAGTTCTTGTTCTTAGATTTGGCTCAGGACAGTTTGTCTTTTTGATTTCAGCATAAGTAGACAGACAGAGTTCTTCCATCTTATCACTGAAGCGTGTTCCTGCACCTCTTCCCTTTACACTGAGGCTGAACTCATGGTCCCTCACTGTACATGAAAGGTACAGTGGCCTTATGAGATAGGGTTTGCTATCTCACAGCCTCAGCTTTGAGTCCGAGTTCCACTACTGGTCAGATATGTTTTCTCATCTGTAAATTGTAGCTAACTACTGATGAATATCATATAAGGTCATGCCAACAAAATGCTCAGCATAGTACTTAAAATATATTAAGCACTTAGATGCATGCATTAGTGCATCTTATTATGACTATCATAAGCCCATCATTAGATCTTTGGAATTACTTTTTAATATATGCAACAGTTTTAGATTATTATTAAGATCTCTGGCTTTGAAATGTTATAGTTCTATATTCTCTGTTTTGTAAGCCGATAACATATCAAGTAGATTTTTATGTCTAAAAATGTAACTATTTTCTCTGTATTTTTAAATATCCAACCAGAAAGAACATGAAGAAGTGTGACCCAAGTAAGATGGATACCCCAAGCTGTGAGCCAGAAAATACTTTGGAAATGAGTACCTCATCACTTAAGTAAAGAAACTATGACATATCAATATACTTAAAACACTGCACAGGAATTGGAAATGATCTGCCTTATATGTGAATTCTACTTAGAAATGCATCTAAGAAACATCACTTGAGAAAAGAAAAGTATCAATGAGGATGAACCACTGTATATAGTGGCTGTCCTGGCAGTTCAGTTTATAATCTCTCCACATCTGCACATTTGCTAACAGGCCCTTCCAAAAGCTTGCCTGTTCTGTGGCAGCTGTAAATAGCAATATCTGCAACCACACATCACTAACAATGAGGCAACTAAGAGTTCAGACTTGTCAGGGCAAAAGGCCTGGGTTGCCCCTGCAGACTACCTAGAACACTGAAGTGCTGGCTAATAGTGAGGAATCTTGAATGTGTAGTAAAGACGGTGTGTGATGGATGCAGGACCAGCTGCATGCAGCAGGAAGACTGTGGCGTGGCTTGCAGACGACCCCTTTCAAACTTCGCAAGAGGCTTCAACTGACCACCTCCACTTTCTGGGAAAAAGTGAGGTCATTGTCTTCTCTGGCCATTTAGTTTGTAAAAAACAGAAATGTGCCAGATTGTGTAAATCAATTCTTCAAATGTGGTGTTCAAAGGCAAGTACATTTTCATATTGGGTTAGTGTTCTGAATGGTAGCCTGGATGATAGTCTTCCTACATTAAAATACAGTATGATCAAAATATTTCTGAATGTATATGAATCGTGCCCTGTGATTGCACCAATGTACATAATTATGATTCAATAAAATTATTAAAAAATAATAAAAAATAAAAATAAATATATGGTATAGTGTATATTAAAATGTGAAAATCAGGTGTATATTTGACCTTATGGGAAAAACTGAAGAGAATCTCACACTTGCCCTAGCCTACATCTATCTCCAGAGCTCCAAGGTTCCCCATCTCCAATCCAACTGGGAACTTTGGTTGGAAATTTTGGGTGTTGGAGGTTTATGATAATGATGAAAGGACAGATCCAAAGTTACACAGCCAGGCCTGGAGAAGAAGTGAAATATACTCCTCACTGTCTGAATCCAGCACAACAGGGTCACCTTGCACACCCTTTGAAAGCAGATGCAATGACTTCTTTGCAACTGGTGCCATTATTCCCATGATACGGCTTCTCTGTCTCTGCCCTCTCCTCCATCTAAGGCCTGAACTTCTGCCTCGTTGGATATTTACCCTTTGTTTTGACTAGTCTGTCTCTCCTTCACATCCAGTATACCTAAGTCATCTCTAGATGAACTACCTTGTAACTACAACTCTATCTCATGCTTGGCTGTTGCTGGTTAATGTGCAGTCTGGTCCAATCATTCTGGGGCAATGTATCTAACTGTCTTCTTGAAAAAAGATATTCAGCTTGCATAAGAGTCTCAAAAGTACCCATGACATGCAGAGCTAATGCATACCTTGTTCCTGAATAATAGTATGGTCACCTTTGAAGTATCCCCTTGACCATCTGGACCATCTGGGCCATCTGGTGACCATAATGATATCCAACAATGAGGTTTGTAGCACTTTTTCTAATTAATTAATTTGTCAACTTAATTGTCAGACCTCATACAACAACAGCTCCGATGGCCATTCCATGAAGAGTTAAAATTGCTTTGACGGGTGGACGAGGCACTGGTGTTGGTAATAGCTTCACAAGGGGAATACTTCCAAGGTGACCATAGTGATATTCAGCAATGAGGTATGTAGCACTTTTTCTAAGACAAGTACAGGAACTTAATTGTCCAACCTCATATATGTCATACATATTCTAATGAACCAACTTTTAACAGTTCCCATAGTATTCTAAGATTTCAATTTGAGTGTTTATATTAAATACCCCATCCAAACTAAATTTAGTGATTCTTTCATCATATTCACAGTCAGCTTAAATCACTATGTATTGATATATTCCACTGGCATTGTAGAAGGCAAAATGTCTAAAATCACCTGAGTATTTCTTCCATTGGTACATACTTTTCAAAAAGGTTTACTCTTCCAGAATTCAGTGAATTGTTAGAACTCATGAATATCTGCCCCTTTGCTGCAAAATTACACCCTCCAATTTTTTTTAATGGAGTGTAAAATGCAAAAAGGATAGGGTTATGTGCTTTTGATATACTCAACAAAACACATGAGCAAACATTTAATGACTTTCCACTCATGACAATACCATCACTCAGTGATTCCAAACATCTGTGACATACTCAGAGATCCCGCCAATAGAATCTCCTATGAGGCATAAAAACTTATGGCACATAAGAAAATTGAGTTTTATTTCTTATTTAATTTTTTATTTCTTATTTTTTATTCTTATTTATATTTTATATTTTTTATTTATATTTCTTCTTATTTATCCAATGTCCTTAGAGATTTTATGAAACCAGGGAATCATCCATTCTCATCTGCATCTATTTCTAAAAATGCTGGCCTTGGGGTTATTAGAGACCATGACTACACAGCGGTCTCAAAGAAGCAGTGTGAGCTCACTAGAACAGGGGATGGCCAGAGCTCACTGTCACATGGCACAGAGATTAAAAGGTTAAGTAGAAAGACAAAATGCTATATATGATCTCAGAAAAATATACAAAAAAAAGTTGATCCAATGATGAAGATACATCAAATGCCTAATTAGCTTAATTAAGCAGACAGAACTAGACATTCACCTTAATAAACGTAATTATTGCAATTTCAAAACTGCAAATGGCCATTTGTATGTCTGAGGGGGGACCTAAAATGGGCTCATTTTCAAGTGAAAAAAATCACTGTTGAGTCTATTGAGTTTCCCCCAATATAATGTAGAGTTAGCAACAGAATGGGTGGGACTCTCCCCCAAGGTCTTCTGCATCCAGGGAACAGAATCTACAGCACTGGTACTTTAAGGGACTCTAGAAATCAACCCCCAACCTGCGGCTTTAGAGATGCAAGAGCATCTGAGACAGATACGTGGATGTGCCAAGGGTTTGTTAGTTTCAGTTAGCTAAGGGAGACCCAAAGATTAGCATTCAAGTCTTTGGATTGATTTTTTTCTTCCACAGTTAGTTAAACTTCTAACTTTCTCCCCTGCCCCACTGTTTGTCCAGAAAGCAACAAACCTTTCCAGAAATATCCATATGACATATCCCTTTGTCAAGGATAAGTCAGCCAGGCCAGAAATCAGTATTTATCTGTGCTTTCAACTTAGTTAGTGCTCCAAAAATATTGTTATATCTCGCATTGAGTAAAAAGTGTCTCTACCCTTGGATTTCACTTTAATTTCTGAAGTTAATCTTCCTGAGGTCACCTAGAATCTCCATGTTGCTGAATCCTATGGAATGTGATCGTCCTCACCTCACTGGCATCTGCTGTGTTTGCACCACTAGCTACTATTCAATCCTTGAAATACCATCTTCTTTTGGCTTCCAGGAAACTATATTCTCTACATTTCTCTCTTAATCTTTGCTGCCTCATCCTCCTTTACCAAGTCATTAAATGTTGCAATTTCTCAAAATTCATTTATAGTTGACTCCTTTTACACTCTATCAATACCCACAGCCATACAATCCATCCCAAATTCCTAAATCCAATCTTAACTGCTCTTCTGAGATCTGTATCTATATAGCTAGATCGATATCCTTCCAGCTGTCTCCATTAGGACATCAGGAAGTATTTCAACATCATGCACACAACACATCCCGAGTCTCCTTCCAGCAGTCTCTCTCTGAGTGAATAAAACCACCATCCAGCCATTTGGAGAAGCTCAAAACCTGGTAGTTCATCTATAACCTTCCTCTTTCCCTCATTGCCTATAAATGGATTTTTGTTCCTGGGGATTTCTCAGTCACTATTCTGAGGACCATCCTCAAGCTGTCTCCACACACCTGTCTTATCCCTCTACCTTTGTTCTCTATGTGCTGTAAAGGTCTTTGCAGAATACCAATCTGATCATGTCACTCTCTGCCTACAAGTGCGTTCCCTCAGCTCTCTGTACAAAGCCCACAAGGCCCTTCACAGACTGCACCTGAGAGGCAGAAGCTTCTTCGGCCTTCATCGGCACCACACCTGCGAGGATGTCCAGGCACTAGCTACTCCCTGTGCTGTCCTGCTCCTCTACCTTTCCTTTGCAGCACTGGCCTCAGCTGGACTTCTGCATTCGCTTCTGTGATGACTTGGCTGTGTGTCCCTACACTCCACACTCCTGCAGGGTTTACTGTATTCTACAGGGAACCCACAGCATGTAGCACAGGCCCTGGCACACAGCAGACACTTGACAAGTATCTAGTAAATAAATACCTAGATTTTCTCTTTTTATGCAAACTTCCACAACAGATTGTATTCTTTAGGGGTAGATAGTGTGTTCTCAACTTATCAGTCTATTAGATTCTCTCCCTGCCCCCTTCTCCTTCAACCTGCCTGACTTCACTACTTTCTTTTTTTTTTTTTTTTGAGACAGAGTCTCAAGCCATCACCCTGGATAAAGTGCTGTGGCATCATAGCTCACAGCAACCTCCAATTCCTGGGCTCAAGCGAGTCTCTTGTCTCCACCTCCCAAGTAGCCGGGACTACAGGCGCCCGCCACAATGCCCAGCTATTTTTTTTCTGGTTGCAGCCGTCATTGTTGTTTGGCAGGCCCAGGCTGGACTCGAACCCGCCAGCTCAGATGTACGTGGCTGGCGCCTTAGCCCGTTGAGCCAGAGGCCCCGAGCCAACTTCACTAATTTCACTAATTACTTCATCTTCTAGAGATAGAAAAGAAGGGCAGCCTCTCTGCCTACTTACCTAGTCATGCTAGAAATGTTTTTTCTAGGGAAGGCAGCAAAACCCCTCACAAAAAAGTTGTGGATTTAATCAATTCACATCATTCTAAGACCTCATGAGAATGTATTAGTAAAAACAAGCTACAAAGCCAATTAACCAAAAATATAGGTCACAGCTGTGCCCCAGGGCAGTCCTACCCAATGCTACTTGCTTTCAACCTCACGAGTCACCTTGTGGTGCTGGAAAAAGCAGAGTCTTGACAGAGATTCAATTTTTTTTTTGCCAAATGACTAACAAAGGTCACACTGTCATATTTAGCCTTAGCAACAGGCAATAAATTTGTAAGCATGTTGCTGAATCAAGTTCCTGCTCTTTAATTTAAAAGGACAGATTAGTCACCTTAAAAAATATTTTAATTGAAAAAACAAGTAATTCTCTTCATCCTCTAAAAAGAGCAGAAAGTCAAGACACTAGATTCCTGGCAAATTATCTTCACCAAGAAAACAAATGGAGGCCTGGAGGCATTCATGAATTTTCCAGAGGGGTGTAGGTGACTAGTCAGAAGTTCCTCACTCTACACGAGACAAAAGGATGATGTGGCTACTACTGGTCATATGGACACTGGGGTTTAAACTAGATGACCTTCAATTATCTGGTCCCAGGAAGAACAGTTTTTTTTCTTTATCAAGCTAAAATTTTTAAGAAGCAGAAAAATTTTTTTAAAAAGGAAAGAAAACAAATTCATAAAGGTTGGAAGGCATCCAGATCTTTTAGCCACAGTGAAATTGCTCAGCACAGGGTACATCTCAGAAAGCATACTATAAAAAAATACAAAAGAAATCTTTTCATTCTCACTGTCATTCCTATATCTAAAATTCATCTGTAAATGCAAACAACAAATATAGAATATTACATCAACACAGATTTCTTCATAGCCTGAAAAGGTAAGGCTGCTGGACTTCCCTCTGCTATCATGATTTGACCAATTATAGATTTCCCACTTTACCACTTTATGCTCACACCCATTTTATAGACGAGCAAACTGATACTGAGAGAAGTTAATTAGTTTGTGTAGTGGTTCTCAGAGTATAAAGCTGAGCAGGCATAGGGTGCTTGGAAGCATGGATTCTAAAGTCATTGTCTCATGGTCTCACCCCTGTTCCATCCCCCAGTGGCTGTCTCAGCCTAGGCTTCCTTGGCTATGAAATAGGGGTGATAACAGGGAGCTCATGGAGTCAGTTTACATTCTAAGTGAGATAAGATGCACACAGAGCACTCAAAACAGTCTCTGGCACATGGTAAGCCCTTAAAAGCTTTAGCTATGATTGAAAATCACCTGGAAGGCTTACTGAGAATCAAGACATACCAGGAGTGAACAAGACCCCAGGAACCTGCGTTTTAATAGTACTATCGGTGAGCTGGACAGTCACTGTTAGTGCAGCCAGATACACCTAATTCTTAAGTTCATGCTGCCTCACCAGGAAGCCCCTTCTCCCTTTGACCAGTGCTCCAATTATCTTCCAAAGGTACTGTGTTATTTCCTTCTATCACCTTCCCAAGTAACATCCTGTCTACACTGACTTTGAAAAAAAATTCACTTTTATTTGTCTCTTAGAAGCTATCTTAAGTAACAATACTGCCCATCATGCTTATCTTAACTTTTATAAAGTGTCCTATGGACCTGCTGTCACCTGGCCATCATCAGCCTTCCAACATGTAGTACCAAAGATGCAACTCTCCTCCTCTTCCAGCCAGAACCCGGTTTCCAAAGTGAAGCAGTGTGACTAGGAGAGCTGGAGAGCTGAGGAGCAACTGTGTCTCCTGGCTGACTCCAATTTGTTTTTCTTGTTTCCACTCCCAAAGCAGCAGGCCCACAAGTCCCAAATATCACAAGGAGATAACTAAAACCAAAGACAAACATTTAACATTCCAATCCCACATCATCTTCTGAGATACAGGCAGTGAAATCACATATGGTGGGATTTAAGTTGCTCTCCAGGAATGATGAACCCAGTATATTACAGTTGTTTTAAGAAGTCAACAAAACCCATCAAGCAAACAGTTTGTTTCTAGTATTAATGTGCATAGTTGTTTGTTTGTTTTTTAATGACCAAGTGATCAGAAACAGAAGAAGTTTTTTCTGTTTAGAATAGAGCACACCAGATATTCACTTTGAAATATATGGCTCGAAGGCTAGTCTTTTCCAACTTCTGATGAAATCTGGAAACACAGAAACACCATGGAAGATGTCAGAAAGGCAGACAGCCCTCAAATGTGGTGCTGCCGAAGTGATAAATGGTAAATAAAAATTCATTAATCCTTTCTCTATTTTACAGTAAATTCAATTGTATCCATACCTTGGAAGATCTACACCTTTTTATCAATAAGATACAACATTAACTTTTCACATTTCATATTCAAAGAAAATAGAGTGCACTAATACTTTGTGTTACCACAATAGCACTGTGGAAATTCTTTTTTACTCTGTTGCTTAAGTCAATCCAGCCATCTCACACGTGCACAGGTTTGAAGAGAAAGAACAACAGGTGAGTATTCTTTACCAAGACCCATTCTACTCCTTACCCATTACTTGTAACAGCTAAGACATCATCATTCTGTAAAAGAAAGGATATAAAATCATTAAAAAGCGACAAATACAAAGGTTAAAAAGATATGTAATCAAGGGCACACAAGGTGAGGCAAGAAAAAGTAGAATAGGAGTACGTATTGTTATTGATGAACATGATGTTAAAGGCTATGTCACCTGCACAATTACTATCTGGAGACTATAATTTGTGTTCTTAAACTATCTGCTTGAGTATTATTTTCCAGGGGAACATACACATATATGGATAGATATAGATACATAACCTTTAGTTCATGGAGGAATCTTTCCAATAAAAACAGAAGTACATAAAAATACAAAGAAACACACACACACACACACACCATTCTTGTAAAAACAATTGAAAATGACCTCGAAGATGGATGGAAGGAAAGCTCTGACGGGCACATACATGGCTGTTCTCTCAAGATTGGTAAGGGGATTAAGAGCAGAGATGGCGTCTTATCAACCTTTGTCACAGCCCTCTATGATACTGAGTACTTACTGCCCCCTGGTCCATCCTCTTATGGAAGAGACCACTACAGGAACAATCTGCTGTGCCCCAGGGGAAGGATATGCTGCTTCCTGCAGCCACCGCCAGTGGCCACCTGCTGTGCTGAGCCTGGATACTCAGCCCTCTGGAGCCACCAGTAAATTTTTCCTTGGGAACTCTTTGGAGTAATACCAAAAAATTGTGAGTTAATTTTTGTATGAAAGGGAAACTTTTTTCATATGTTTATCGGAATGACACAAAGCTTCTTACTGATGAGTATGAATGATTTTATATTTTCCATGTCAAAGAATCATATGCCTCTCCATAGATATCCTTTCTCTTTCCTTGAGGAACAGAACCTGGATTTTTATCTAAGCTCATGATAGTTAGTTAGAAGATTCTCTTTGCCAGCCTCATGTTGAACTAGATGTGTTTGGGCTGCATGTGTGATGGCTGGAGCTCAAGCAGCCATCATGGCCATCCATGGTGGCATGCCAGAAAAGAGAGGGTAGTAAAGACAGGAAGAGTCCCAAATTACTGTAGAGTTCCCAAACTAGTCCAGGACATTTTTACATGAAAGAAAATGAGCATCTTCTTTCTCTAAACCTCTTTCTTTCTTTTTCTTACTCATCACCATTATTACTTGTTGTATGGAGACAAACCTAGTTGTCTCTAATACAAAACTTGTTTCCTGGCATTGTCAATGGCTTGTCACTACTTTCAGCACCAAGTTGATTATGAGATATGAACAGTAAATACATTGGGCATGGTAAGAAGTAGATGAGTCATACCTAGAGTAATATTTGAAAGTAAAAGTGACCTCAAAGGAACTTAGTTCAAATGGTTCCTTTAGAAACAGGAGACAGCAAGAGCCTCAGTAACTTTCTCCGTAGTGCAGAGTATGAACTTTAGATGCAAAGGCATTTGGCTCCCAACTTGGCCACACATTCGCTAGGTCTGTGATCACAGAAGTTAATTTATATCTCCAAAGCTTTGTTTTCTCATCTTTTAATTTTGCTGATGACTTATAATTATACATAAATATCGCATGCTCTGTGTATACCATTCTGCAAACATAAGATATTACTTTAATTAGTGCAGAACTAGTTAGTGCAAAGTGAGAGCCAGTTCAAGATGCTGAGTTTTACACACATTTCTTGTTGCATTTTGTTTTGTTTTTTTGCCTTCAAATTGTTTCTAAGTGTCTCAAAAACTTGGTTCCCTGGACTTCATGTACTGTACTTTTTCCTGTGCAATGAGTGACAAATTTAACCTAGAGGCAGAAATTCTGAATGTTTGTATATTTGATATCCATAGTATACAATTGTAGGCAGGCGACCTTTTCTCACAGCATAGACATCCTGCAATTTGGGGACATTATTGCTTTGGAAAGTGGCCTTCATCTGGAAAGGGCCACCTCTTTGACACCTCTAGCTCAACCATTCAGGCAGATGGGCTCATTTATCTGCTCGTGATTTACACAAAAAGTGGGAGTGGTGGTTGAATGAGGGGTCTGCAGCCTTTAGCTCATGGGTTTCACTCTAAAGTCTCTGTCATGGTATTTAATGTCACTGAAATTACTATTACTTATAGCCGGTAAAATCAGCAGGGAGCATAGGGATGGAAAGAGACATCAACCACTGGAGGGAAAACAAGGGTTAAAGAGGCTTGTACCTGCACAGGTGGATTGGAGCCTGGGAAGATTCCAGGAATACTCCTTCCTTTGAGATCTGTTACTACATGGTTCATTGTAGGTGGGCAGATGAATGATTTGTTTTGACACAGAAACTGTATTAATGAGCCTGAAGCCCCAGACACTGCTTGGGCCAGTGTGTGGTGAGCTCACAGCAAGGCATCTTGGATCCAAGGGCATAGGTCATCTGTGCCCCTCCGGGGGTGTCTGTCTGTGGTTCTGAGGTATCTTTTACCAGTCTGCATTATCCTCCTGACAGCATCACCTCCCCCTCTCTCGGGAGCATCTACACTTTGTCCAAACATTAGGAATTTAATATTTAATGTTAAAAGAGAAACTGTTTAGAAAGTCTAGGAACCTCTCATGTGCCTTGAGGCAATTATGAGATCCCTCGGCCCCCTTTAAACAAAGAGCTTTGTTCTTTTAAAGCAATTACCAGAAGTAAAAAAGCAATAATGCCAGTAAAACTTTTAAAAGGCACATCTGCAGGAAGGTGCTTCGAGTTCAGAGTGGCTGTGGGCAGCTGCAGATCCAGCCACAACCCAGGAAGAAGCTGTCATCAGGAGTGTCTGAAATCTCGGTTCCCACAGCTGTTGCTCCTGCAAATGCCCCATCTGTGGTTGGTGGAGATGTTAACATTTCATTGACCCCTTTACCTTGTTGGGTGGAAGGCATTCGCCAGCCACGAGCACTGAGAGTGTCAGGGCACCTTCACGTTATAGTTCACCAGTCTGCCAGCTTCTTCTGCACCAAGCCAGCTAGTTAGATTAGTCAAGTGATCAAGGCCATAAAAATGGTGAAGCACTGTTAAAGAATTTTGCTGGTGAATCCTTTGTCTGCGTCACCTGCACTAACCCCTTCACTACAACCTGCCTGTCAGAGGCTAGTCCAGGACCACAGCTCGTATTACCTTCCATCTTCTGCGCCATCTTGGGACCTGGGACGGCCTTCTCCTCCACAGAAATCTCCTTCCCTGGACCTGGTATCCTCTCAGAGCCTCTGTTTCTCCCTCCTTTTTTACTTTCCCAGGATTCATGCCAATTTCACATCTTTTTCTTCGGGGATTCTTCTCCTTTTTTCTTACTCTCAGACCAGTCCCAGGTTTTTCTGTGTCACATGGGTTAGATTTATAGTCTTGGCTAAGAATTCCTGGTGGATGAGAGTTGAAAGTCTCTCTCTATATATATTTTTATTGACACCATGAGATTCATGTATATGTATGTGGGAGCTGTTTTAAAAACTATTAAAATTATATAAGACCTCTGGATATATGTTTTCATTTATTGGAATAAATGATTTATTTACCTTAGTTTAAAAGTGAGAGAATACATACTTATATTTCTACAATTTCTTGTTTTCTGAAGGCACATTTCTATCAAAAATATTTTAGTTATTTAAAAACACTTCTATACTTACATAAAAAGTGCTTTCTGTAGAAAGAAAAAAGCTTCTCTTTTTCTTTTTTTATTCCCTTGAGTCACAAAAAAAAAGCTTATTTTTTAAGAACTACCATTTGAAGGCTATTAGTCACATGAAGATACAGAGTAGCCAAAGAACTCAATGTCAACCATTCCATGGTCATTTGGCATTTGAAGCAAAATAGAAAGGTAAAAAGGCTCAGTAAGTGTGTGCCTCATTACTGACAAAAAATCAGAATAATCGTTGTTTCCAAGTGTTGTCTTCTCCTATTTCAAGCAAAAATGATTAGCCATTTCTTAATTGAATTGTGATTTGTGACAAAAAGTGGATTTCATATGATAATCACCAATGACCAGCTCAGTGGTTGGACAGAGAGGACTCTCCAAAGCACTTCCAAAAGCCACACTTGCACCAAAAAGGTCATGGTCACTATTTGTTGGTCTGCTGCAGGTCTGATCAACTACATATAGCTTTCTGAATCCTGGGGAAAGCATTACATCTGAGAAGTTTGCTCAGAATATCGATGAGATGTACTTAAAACTGCAACACCTACAGCCAGCATTAATCAATAGAAAAGGCCCAATTCTTCTCCATGACAACATCAAACCACACATAGCACAATCAACACTTCAAATGCTGAATGAGGGAAGGGTGGTGCCTGTGGCTCAAAGGAGTAGGGTGCCGGCCCCATATACCGGAGGTGGTGTATTCAAACCCAGCCCCAGCCCTGGCCAGAAAAAAAAAAAGAAGATGTTAAATGAGGGGGCAGAGCAAGATTGCGGGCCAGAAGGATCCTTTGGCTAAACTCTCCTAGTACAGATGGGGAAGGGAGGAAAACCAGACCTGGCATGGGGATCTTGTCTGGTGCTGTGGCTTGGGGTGCACAATGAAGTGGTGATATAACAGGACACAGTGGTGAACTGGAGCAGTGGAGATCTGATACTCTAGGCAAGATTTTGCAAGTGGGGAGAGCACCACCCTCCACTCAGCTCTGGACATGGGAGGAAGCTTTTTTGTAGTTTTCAGTTGTTGTGAGAAGCTGCACATTGACAGGAAAGTACAGAAGAGTAGGTGCCCCTGAACAGTGTATGAGAGCCAGATGTGAGTGCTGGTTGGAGTAGATTTGCCAGAGGTGTGACTGGCCAGGGGGTGGCCATTGTGAGAAGGTTGCAAGAAGGTGGTGAGTGTGGGCCTCTTGCTGGGAGACAGCCTTCTTAGTTCCACCTGCTGGGATCAGACCTCCACTTGTGACAGGCTCAGGGACTCCTGTATCCCATGGGAACTTGTCAGGGGGCACTGTCAGATCTGCCTCTAAAGGATTCTGGAGAGCTTTAAAATCCTACTTCAGTGAGATCTGAATGCTGAGGAAATAACCAGGCAATCACCATGGACAACTAAGTTTGGAAACAGGTCTATGCCTGAGAATCAAAGAGATGTTTCCAGCTGTGTCATCTGTCCCCTAAAACTGGAGAGCTACCTGGTGTTCTGGCAGTATATTGCAACATAAATACATTCCTTCTAAAATCAGACCTTTCCACTATACACATACATACATAATTATATACAATTATAATTATTTATTTTACTTTATACTTTTCTGTTTTTCTTTTTCTTGTTGTTGATGTTAGTATTTTTATTTGTTTTTCTTCTTCTATTTGTTGCTGAGGTTCCTTATTTTTTGCTAATAGATCCCCTTTTTCATTTTGTTTAGATTTTTTTAATGTGTTTTGTTTTTTGCTAATTTGTTTGATTGGTGCTTTTCTTAACTTCTGTTTTTACTTTCATCCCAAGCAAGAACTTCTGTATTTTTTGGTTACAGTATTTTATCCTCAGTTATTCTCTCTCCCTATTTCACTTTTCTCATTCTCTCTTTGCATAGAGACTCTTCTACTTTTCTCATCTCTACCACAAAAATTGCATCAGCAACAGCTAAGATATCCCCTTCTTTTCTTATTTTTATTTTTTTGTCATTCTTCTTTCTTTCTTTATTTCACTTCCCTCTCTCTCCTTTATTAAATTTTAATTTGAATTAAACTGCTGAATTTATTTAACTCAGCAGTATGTCTTATTTCCTTTATCTGTTCTTATTTTATTATTTTTTTCCTTCTTTTTTTTTTTTTTCTTTTCTTTGCTGAGCGCTGGGGTGACATACTGGTGGTCTGGCAGGTAGGCAACAGCAGTAGTCTAGATCAAGAAGGCCAAGACATTTTTCTACCTCTGGCCCTAAAAGGAAAGTATAGGCAAGATCACACTGCAGAATTTTTCTATTTCTTTTTCATCCTTACTTATTTTTCCTTCTTAGTTTTTATTTTTGCTTTTTTTCTTCTCTTTCTATTTTGAAGAATCTGGCTTTGCTCAGGTTGGTAAAGAGCACCTGATTTCAAAGAACCCACCCAATCCAGCACCTTAAAATTCTTGAGTTACAGGTGTGGCCTTATCACCATGCTGATCAATACCATTTTTTCAATCAATCTCATCCTCTCCCCCATCTTCCTTCTCTCTTGTCCTTCAATTTTTTTCTGTTATCTCTGCTTCCCCTTTTTTCTATTTCGTTTCTTTTATTCTTTCCTTCTTTCTTCCTCTTCCTTTATTTTCCTATTATCTTCCCTGCTCACTCTTTACCCTTCTCCTCCCTTTGACCTCATATCAAGAGGTCCTTTCAACACCTTAATTTTGAGACAAGGTAATTTAAAGCAAAGGAGAAAGGGTGAAGGAAAAAGGAGCACTAGGAGGTGAACAAGAAGAAAGCACACATGAGAAACCAACAGAAAAATTAAGACGCCATGAAAAACAAAATAGAGCAACCCCTCCAAGGGACCACGAAGGAGCTTTTACAGAAAACTACTCCTACAAAGGATTAATGGATTTGACATAAAGGGAATTTAAAATTTGGATGATTAAGACAATAAAGAGAATGGATGAGAAAATGGAAATACTAAACCAAAAGTCAGATAAGAGATATGTAGAATATAGAAAGGATATGGCAGAGCTTAAGGAAATGAAGGACACAATCAAGGAATATAAAGAAGCAGTAGAAAGTAACAAAAATGGATTCGACCATGGAGAAGAAAGAACATCAGACCTAGAAGATAAAGTGTTCTAGTTAACCCAGGTAGTTACAAAGGCAGAAAAAAAAGAGAGAGAAAGCAGAACAGGCACTTAGAGAACTACAATACTCTGTGAAATGTTCAAAAACATAAATAACAGGGATTCCTGAAGGGGAAGAAAATTGTCCCAAAGGTATGGAAGTTCAACTGGAGAGCATCATAAATGAAAACTTCCCAAGTTTTACTAAAGATCCCAACACGTTCCTTTCAGACGGATATTGAACCCCAGGTCATCTCAACTCTAACAGAGTTTCTCCAAGACACACTGTAATGAACCTGTCCAAAGTCAAGATGAAGGAGAAAATTCTGCAAGCAGCTATAAGTAAGCACCAACTGACCTACAAGGGCAGAGCCATTGGCCATTCACTTTTCAAATGAAATTGTCCAAGCCAGAAGACCATGGTCATCCACCCTCAACATTCTTAAACAAAACAATTTTCAACATAGAATTCTGTATCCTATTAAACTAAGCTTAAAAATTGACAGAGGTATCAAATCTTTTGCAGATATACAAGCCCTGAGGAAAGTAGCCACAAGATGAGCTCTACAGGAAGTACTTAGATCTATTCTCAACACTGAACACCACAATGGACCACCACCAAAGTAAACACTTAGAAGCTAAAGACCTAAAAGGTAGCTTCCACAATAGCACAAAGGATAAATCTACACAACAGACTTTCTCATAACATGATGAATAAAATTCTACCACACTTATCTATAATCTCAATAAATGTCAATGGATTGAATTCCACACTGAAGAGACACAGGCTGGCTGATTGCATAAAAAAGCACTAGACATCCAGGAGACTCCAGGAGACTTCAGGAGACACATATAGCCTTGAAGGATAAATTAAGACTCAAGGTTAAGGGATAGAAAACAGTATTTCGAGCAAATGGAAATCAGAAGAAAGGAGGGGTTGTGTAGGGGCACAGTCATCTGTGCCTTTGTAAAGTCAGTTAGTCTCTCATTTTGTGAAGGCAAGTTTAAAGTCTTTAGTGAGTTAGAAAGGAAAAATCCTGGTGGGATTTTCCAGGCTACTCCCTTAAGAGGATTAACTGCCTTTAAATGGTCAGTTAAAGGATTATTATTTAACATAAGAATAACCTTGGTAAGGTAGTTATCGGTTAAGCCAGTTAAACCTTAGCCGATTAGGATAGTTTTACATAATAAGTGGTTATCCATTAGTCCAATTTATCCATAGACCTGTAAGTACCAGGCAGTAAAAAGCCTGGGGTCAGGTTTAAGTCATATGTCTATTGATTAAGTCACAAAATTAAGTCATGTGCTTGTTGACTAAGTTATGTGCCTATATAAACCTTGTTGGAAGAAATAAATTTGCTGAAATGCCTGAGCGACCTTCAGCCGCTGAAATGCCTGACCAAGCATCAGCCATTCCCTTTCAAATCATTCATTTTGTCTGCAGTGCTGCCTCTGCGTCATTGATCAGGAGGGCTGGGTGGCAACAACATCTGGCACAGCGAGCAGGGTATTCGGCTGGACCGAACCTGGTCAGACTGCTTCCAGACCTCCAATCACCGACCTTAAGGTAAGAACACTGGGAACAGGCGGAACAAAGAGGTTACCACTGAGCAATCAGAACTCAGGACTCTTAGCAAGGTAACATTAAAATAAAGAGAATCAGAATGGGAAACGCAGCTTCCACAGAGGAAGAATATACGCAGTTGTTACTGTCTTTACTAGATTCAATGGGAGTTTTGATTAAGACACAGACATGTCGGTGTCTCTTTGAAACTATTTTTTAAAAAGCTGTTACTTGTTTTCTCCTGATGCCAAAAACCAGTTGAGTTTGGCTGTTTGGGAAGATATTGGACAGGATATGAAAAGGCACAATCAACAAGGTAATATAGGCAAAGATGTTTGGGCTTTATATAACCTAATTATTATGGCTTTATAACCTTTTACTAAACCAGCCTAGAGTGCCAGGATGAAAAAGGGACATCCCCCCAAGCTTATGATGAAAATGATAATAACTCATCTTCAGATGAACAGGAGAGGGAGGAGATCCCTTGCTCCTCTTCTATGCAGCCTCTGCAGGAAAAGATGGCTAGTGTGAAAGGTTCCTTGCAGTAATGTAATGAACTTATCAGTAATGCAAGGCAACAGCTGACGGCATTGCCTCCTCCTCCCCCTGATTTTTTTTTCCTCCTCTGCCTGAGGAAGCCAGAAGCCTTTACCCAGTCTCCCAGGCACCGAGGGCGACTGCTCCCCCATATGAGTATAAGAGCTTAATAGCTACTAGATTCAATCGGTGCATTCCTAATCCAAAAGACCTCCAAATCAACCTAACATCTCGTTGGAGGAACCCAGCTCTTGTGGCTGAGACCAGGGTCTGGGTATGCCTGTGATTGATTTACAGGGCGAAAATGAGACCCAATATACTGAGGTCAATTTAAAATTCCTTAAAACCTTAAAGGATGCTGTTTCTGCCTATGGTGCTAATGCCCCTTATGTTTAAGGACTTTTAAGATCACATTGTGAGGATCGATTCCTAACCCCCTGTGATTGGGCAAGAATTGCCAAAACTGCTCTCTCCCCTGCACAGTATTTGCAATTTTGTGCCTGGTAGAGAAGTAAAGCCAGTAAATGACATGAGAAAGATCCAAATATCACCTATAATCAGTTGACTGGGACTGGAGTATACCGTCGGCATGAGCAACAACTCACTCTGCCTGACTTAGTATTTCTCCAAGTTAGAGATGTTTGCATGTATGCTTGGGCCCAACTTGATAAGCCTGAAGAAGTATAGTTCTTTACAAAAGTTCTGCAAGGGGCAAATGAGCCATATGCTGAATTTCTTGCACAGCTCCGTGCTGCCATCAGTCAATTCCCAGCACAACGACTTAAAATATGCTTTTACTTTCTCTTGTTTGTCTCTTGGGGCTCAGCAATGGGTCAGTATGAGAAATACTCCCAGAGATAAAGATATGTATATACTTTCTACTATGACTTTTGCTAAATCAATAGTGACACGGCATTCCTTATTGCCACAACTGCCCTGCTGCAAGCCTCATGAGTTTATTGATACTACAGATTAGATTAATTGGTCTAAATGTCAAAAGTCTTATCTTTACACCCTCAGTCAAACTAAATTTAGAACTGTTGTTGATTAGAGACCTTCTGCTTATGTCAGTAGAGGACTCAAATCTAGTGCTGGTGACCTTAGTTACCAGCGAAACGCAAATGATATTATATATTCATCTTCAAAAGAATTATTGTGAGAAGAGAGTGGTTTCTCACCACCAGCCCCAAGCATTCCTGGATATTCCTCCCAGCCAGACTTGTGGAAAGTCGAGACAGACTTATTTGGCCTTCGTGCCTGGAAAGGCACTCACATTTACAAACCAAGTCATTACTTTCAGCATCCTTAACATTTTAAGTGGTAAGAGGCACATTTTACTCAAGCTTGTGCAAACTTGCCTTTTGTTTGGCTTGTAAGCAACAGTTCATGGAATGAAAAAACTGGAGAAATTCATTGTCCAAGAGTTTGTCAATTGTTTACTTGTCTTAATGTTTCTATGAGATTTGATTTTGCCTGAGATAGGATCTTTGTTCTGTGTGCCAGGACCAGATCTGGCTGCCAATGAAGATGATGAAGCCTTAGAAAAAAATCCCCCACGATTTCTACTGGTCACCACTTCTGCAGCTGTGCTGGAATAGCCCTTACTGAATCCGTAAAAACTAAAAAATTCATATCTAAATTGGCATAGGGATACAAAAAAGTTGTGGGTTACTCAAAAACAAATTGACATAAAAATTCATAATAAGTTAGCTGATTTAGAACAAACAGTAGTTTTGTTAAGAGATCAATTATATAGTTTAGAAAAGCAAATGAAATTAAAATGTGATTAGAATGTTTCTTCTTGTGTTACTCCTGTTTTTTATAATAAAACCTTATTTCCTTAACATAAAGTCAGAAAACATTTACTAAACCATAAAAACTTAACTACCAATATTATTAAATTACAACATCAAGTATACAGCATGTTTAAACAAAAAATAGAACAAATCAATAGAGATGACATATTATGAGGTATTTCAGATAAAACTGCCCAACTTATTCCATTAGATAAGATTCATGCCTTGATTAGCACCTCCATGGGTACTCTGTTCCTGTTTTGCCTCATAATTTTTATACTTTATATCATTTATGAAAAAGTCCAACAAATAAAAAAAACCAGTAATCATCATACTGCTGTCTTTTTAACTATGACAGCAGTGTAAGCAAATAGTCCTTAATTTAAAAAAGGGAAAAATGAAGGGGCACAGTCCTCTGCACCCTCATAAATGAGGTTAACTAGTCTCATTTGTGCTCCTTGAAGTACAAGGCTCTGAGAAAAAACATTCTTAGTACTTGAGCTAGATGTGAGTTTTAGCGGATATTCTCCCCCAGCTCACAAAAGCAGCTTTGCTGAAAAACACGGGCAGCTACGCCTTAAGGGAAAGAATGTGCCAGAGGACATGGCCAAGTTGAAGCTAGGGACTAATCCACCTACATGGGACAGTGGGCTGTTGCACTTTATTCCCTACTTCAATTTACATAATTTTCAGTAAATCTCATAAGGAAGACAGCAAGCAGAACAAACAACCCAGTGCCTTTGTGGTTTTTCTCCATTGTTGTTTATATCCAAACAAGATATTCTTAGCTTAAAAGAGTGTGTACATGCTTCACTGTATTAACATTAATTAGAAAGGGGGAAAAGTAGGGGCACAGTATCTGTGCCCTTGTAAGGTCAATGAGTCTCCCATTTTGTGAAGGCAAGTTTAAAGTCTTTTGTGAGTTAGAAAGGAAAAATCCTGGTGGGATTTTCCAGGCTACTCCCTTAAGAGGATTAACTCCCTCCAAATGGTTGGCTAAAGGATTATCATTTAACATAAGAATAACCTTGGTAAAGTAGTTATCAGTTAAGCCAGTTAAACCTTAGCCAATAAGGATAGTGTTACATAATAAGGGGTTATCCGTTAGTCCAATTTATCCATAGACCTGTAAGTACCAGGTGGTAAAAAGCCTGGAGTCAGGTTTAAGTCATATGTTTATTGATTAAGTCATAAAGTTAAGTCATGTGCTTGTTGACTAAGTTATGTGCCTATATAAACCTTGTTGGAAGAAATAAATTTGCTGAAATGCCTGAGTGAGGTTTTCATTCCCTTCAGCCATTCCCTTTCAAATCAATCATTTCATCTGCGGTACTGCCTCTGCATCATTGATCAAGAGGGCTGGATGGCAACAACAGGGTTGCAATTTTATTCTCAGATACAAGTAGATTCAAGTAAAGTTTAACAAGTAAAGTTAAGAAACACAAAGACAGTCACTTCATTAAGGCCAAGGGAGCAATACAATAAGAAAATATATCAATTTTAAATATTTATGCACCTAACTTAAATACTCCCAGATTTATGAAATAGACCTTGAGGGGCATGCACAATGTGATATAGCATAACACCAGAATAGCCAGGGACTTTAACACACCTGTGATGGAACTGGACATATCCTCTAATCAGAAACTAAACAAAGATGCAAAGGACTTAAATGTTACCCTAGAACAAATGGAATTGACAGATATTTATAGAACAAACCATCCCAAAGCTAAAGAATATACATTTTTCTCATCAGCCTAGGGTTCATACTCCAAAATAGATCACATTCTAGAATACAAATAAAACCCCAGCATAACTAAAGGAATTGCAATTATACCTTGTCTCTTCTCAGAACAACAAGGCAATAAAGGTGGAACTCAACTCCATCAAAAATGTTCATCCCCACACAAAGGAATAGAAATTAAACAATGTTATGCTGAATGATAGTTGGGGTCAGGAAGAGATAGAAGCAGAAATTATTAAATTTCTCAGTCATAACAACAATGAAAGACACAAGTTACCAAAACCCGTGTGATAGAGCAAAAGCAGTTCTGAGAGGAAAATACATCACACTACATGCCTACATCAGAAAAACAGAAGGAGAGCACATCAACAAACTCATGAACCATCCTAAGGAACTAGAAAAAGAATAATCTAACCCTAAAACTAGCCGAAGAAAAGAAAGAATCAAAATTAAATCAGAAATTAACAAAATTAAAAACAAAAAAAATTCAGAAAATTAAAGAAACAAAAAGTTGATCTTTTTGAAAAAATAAATAAAATAGACAAATCTTTGAACAGAGTAACTAGAAACAGAAAAGTAAAACCTCTAATAACCTCAATCAGAAACAATAAAAGGGAAATAACAACAGGTGCCACAGAGACACATCAGATTATCTCTGAATACTACAAGAAACTCTATGCCCCAAAATTTGACAATGTGGAGGAAATGAATCAATACCTGGAATCACACCCTCACCCTAGACTTAACCAAGAATGAATAGATGTCCTGAACAGACCAACTTCAAGCACTGAGATCAAAAAAAAATTAAAAATCTCCCCCCACAAAAAACGCCCAGGTCCAAATGGCTTCACACCAGAATTCTATCAAACATTCAAAAAAGTCCTTCTACCCATACTACAGAAACTATTCCAAAACATTGAGAAGGAAGGAATCTTCCCCAATGCATTTTATGAGAAAACACAGGAAAAGACCCAACTAAAAAGAACTTCAGACCAATTTCACTAATGAATATAGATGCAAAAATTCTCAATAAAATCCTGGCCAATAGATTACAGTTTCTCATAAAAAGTCATACATCACAATCAAGTGGGTTTCATCCCAGGGATGCAAGGCTGGTTTAACATACACAAGTCCATAAACATAATTCACCATAACAACAGAAGCAAAAACAAGACCATATGATCCTTTCAATAGATGCAGAAAAAGCATTTTATAAAATTCAGCATCCTTTAGAACTCTGAAGAAAATAGGCATAGGAGGCACATTTCTTAAACTGATTGAAGCCATCTATGACAAAGCCCAATTAAAATTAAACTGAATGGGGTAAAACTGAAAGATGTTCCACTTAGAACAGGAACAAGACAAGGCTGTCCTCTATCAACACTACTATCAACATAGTTTTGGAAGTTCTAGCTAATACAAATCAGGCAAGAGCAGGAAATAAAGGGCATCCAAATGGGGGAGAGAAGGTCAAACTCTTGCTCTTTCCCAATGATATGATCTTATACTTAGAGAACTCCAAAGACTCAACCCCAAGACTCCTGGAAGTGATCAAAAAATACAGTAATGTCATTGTATGAAGACGTTTGTATTCTGCATTTATTAAGTTTTGTCTGTACCCTTCTAAGATGCACCATAGGTGTCTTCATACAATAACAAAGAAAATGCCACGAAGGCTATGTTAAACAGTTTGATGAAAATATTTCAGATTATATATGAAGCCAGCACATTGTACCCCTTGATTGCAATAACGTACCCAGCTATGATTTAATAATAAAATAAATTTTTTTAAAAATGCAGTAATGTTTCAGGATATAAAATCAATGTCCACAAATTAGTAGTCTCTGTGACAACTATTAACAACCAAGATGAGAAGCTAACCAAGGACACAATTCCCTTCACAGTAGCTTCAAAGAAAATGAAATACCTAGAAATATACCTAACAAAAGAGGTGAAGGCCCTGTATAAAGAAAACTACTAACCCTAAGAAAAGGAATAGCAGAAGATATTAACAAATGGAAGAACATACCATGCTCATGGCTGGAAAGAATCAACTTTTTCAAAGTGTCTATACTTCCCAAAACAATCTTCAGATTCAATGCAATCCCCATTAAAATACTAATAACATACTTTCAAGATTTGGAAAAAATAATTCTTCATTTCATATGGAATCAGAGAAACCATATATAGCCAAGGCAATGCTTAGTAATAAAAACAAAGCCGGGGACATCAGCCTACCAAACTTTAGACTGTACTAAAAGGCCATAGTGATCAAAACAGCATGTTATTGGCAAAAAAAAAAAAAACAGAGACATAGACATCTGGAACTGAATAGAAAACCTTGAAATGAAACTAACATCTTAAAGCCACCTAATCTTTGATAAATGTAACACAAACATTCACTGGAGGAAAGAATCCCTATTCAGTAAATGGTGATGGGAGAACTAGATAATCACATGTAAAAGACTAAAACTGGACCCACATCTTTCTCCACTCACTAACATCGATTCAAGGTGGATAAAATATCTAAACCTAAGGCATGAAACAATAAAAATCCTTGAAGAAAGTGGGAGGAAAAGCACTTGAAGATATTGGCCTGGGGAAAGACTTTATACAGAAGACTTCCATAGCAATTGCAACAGCAGCAAAAATGAACAAATTGGTACTTAAACTGAAAAGCTTCTGTACAGCTAAGGAGACAATAACCAAAGCAGACAACCATCAGAATAGGACAAGGTATTTGCATAATATGAATCAGACAAAATTTTGATAACTAAGATCTATACAGAACTCTAATAAAAAGCCAACAATCCCTTATATCAAAGGGGAAGAGAATGAAAAGAACCATCTCTAAAGAAGATAGACAAATGGCTAACAAGCATATGAAAAAATGCTCATTGTCCCTAATTATCAGAGAAGTGCAAATCAAAACCTCCCTAAGTTATCACCTAACCTCAGTGAGAATGGCTCACATCAAAAAATCTCAAAGTTACAGATGCTGACATGGATGTGGAGAGAGGGTAACACTTATACTGCTGGTGGGACTGCAAACTAATACAACGTTTTTGGAAGGAAGTATGGAGAATCCTCAAAGAACCCAAATTAGACCTCCCATTTGATCCTGCCATCCCATTACTGGGCATCCAGTAGAAAAAAAAATAATCGTTATCCAAAAGAAAAAAAATCTTTCTACCACAAGGACATTTGCACTAGACTGTTTATCTCAGCTCAATTTAAAATCACCACCTAAATGTCCACCAATCCTAGACTGGATTAATAAGTATACCATCAATGAATGTAGAATATAAAGTTCTTAATACAATAACTAAGAAAATGCCATGAATGCTATGTTAACCAGTTTGATGAAAATATTTCAGATTGTATATAGAACCAGCACATTGTACCCCATGATTGCATTAATATACACAGCTATGATTTAATACAAAAAAATAAATAAATAAAAATTAAAAAAAAAAAGCAACTATACCATGGAATATTATTGAGCCACTAAAAAATGATGGAGACTTTACATCTTTTATTTTAACTTGGATGGAATTGAAACACATTCTTCTTAGTAAAGCCTCATAAGAATGGAGAAGCAAGAATCCAATGTACTCAATTGTGATATGAGACAATTAAGGGGGAATGAGGGAGCAAAGAGAGGGAAGGAGAGACAGGGTTGGGGGGGTCATGGTGTGTGACATAACTCTTGGAGGTGGGACACAATTATAAGTGTTACTTTATCTAAGAAATGCAATCATGTAACTTGGTTCTCTTTGTAGGGAAAATGCTTCCACAACCAGCAGGATACAGAAAATGCTTTCCAAGAGTTCATCAAAAGGAAAACTAGAAAATGCTTTCAAAGAGCCTGGCAAAAAAAACAAAAGGATAAAGCCAAGTTACCACAAAGGCCAAAGTAATAAAATAAATCAACATAGTGTCTCAGAAGAAGAACAGTAATTTGTCCTTCTTATCAATACTCTCAATAAATGTGAATGGCTTTAACTCCTCACTGACAAGACATAGGCTGGCTGATTGGATTAAACAGTTCAAATTTAGTATGTTCTGCCTTCAAAAATGCATCTATTTCCCAAGGACAAATCAAGATTCCAGGTGACAAGTTGGAAAACAATATTTCATGCTAATGGACACCAAAAGAAAGTGGAAATTGCAATATTCATAGAATAAATCAATGACTTTAAAGCAAGAAAAGAAATGAAAGACATTTTATACTAATCAAGTGAATAATTCAACAAGAAGACATATCAATCCTAAATATTTATGCACCCAACTCAGGCACTCCCAGCTTTATCAAATAAATTTTACTTGATCTAAACAAAATAATAATCAAAAACACCATAATAGTTGGAGACTTCAATATCTCCCTGACAGAACTGAACAGATCTTCCAATCAGAAATTAAACAAAGAAACTTTGTACTTAAACTCAACTCTAGAACCAATGGGCTTAACAGACATCTACTGAACATTTCACTGTAATAGTACTAAATATATATTTTTCTCATCAGTTCATGGATCACTTTCCAAGAGTGATTATTCCATAGGTCACAAAACAAGCCTCAACAAACTAAAGAAAGGAATTATGTCATGTATCTTTAAGAGACCACAATAGAACAAAAGTAGAAATCAGTTCCAACAGAAACACTGACCCCCACATAAAGTCATGGAAACTAAACAACATATTGCTGAATGATATATAGCTCAAGGAGGAGATAATAAAGGAAATAATCAGATTCCTTGAACAAAATGACAATGAGGCCACAAGCTATCAAAACCTGTGATATATTACAAAAGTAGTCCTAAGATGGATATTCATCACATTAAATGCCCACATCTAGAAATCAGAAAGAGTGCAAATCAATAATCTAACAAACCATTACTGAACTGGAAAAGGAAGAGAAATCTAATCACAAACCCAGCAGAAGACATAACCAAAATCAGATCAGAACTAAAAGAAATTGAAAACAAAAGAACCATTCACAAGATTAACATAGCAAAAAAAGTTGGTTCATGAAAAGATAAACACAATTTATAAACTGTCAGTCACATTAACTATAAAAATAAAAGTAGTATCTTCTAATAAGCTCCATCAGAACAAAAATGGGTAAATAACAGATACCACAGAAATACAAAATATCATCACTGAATACACATACTACAAAAATATCTATGCCAGGAAATTTGAAAATTTGGAAGAAATGGACAAATTCTGTGAATCACACTACCTCCCTAGACCAAACAAGGAAGAAACATAACTCCTGAACAGACTAATACTAAGCACCAAAATTGAGACAACAATTTTAAAAAACTTCCATCAAAAATAAAAGACCCAGACCAGATGGTTTTACATCAGAATTCTACCAATCCTTCAAAGAAGAGCTTGTATCTATATTGAAGAATCTATTCTAAAACATTGAGAAGGAAGAAACCCTCCTTCTATGAACAAATATCATCCTGATGCCAAACCAGGAAAGGATACCACAAAAAGAAAATTACAGGCCATTATCATACATGAATATTGATGTAAAATATTCCATAAAATATTAGCAAACAGACTCTAGATATACATCAAAAAAATAATTTATCACAACCAGGTGCACTTCATCCCAGGAATGCAAGGTTGATTCAACATATGCAAATCTATACATGTACTTCATCACCTAAACAGAAGTAAAAACAAAGACCACATGATCCTTTCAATAGATGCAGAAAAAGCACTTGACAAAATTCAGTGTCATTTTTTGATAAGAACACTTAAAAACAATGGCATAAATGGGACAGTTCTTAAATTGATAGATGCCATCTATGACAAACCCACAGTCAAAATCTTACTGAAGGGAGAAAAACTGAAAGCATTTCTATTTAGAACTGGAATTAGATAAAGATGTTCACTATTGCCACTACTGTTCAACGTAGTACTGGAAGTCCAACACTATGTAATCAGACAAGAGAAGAAGGTCAAGGGCAGGAGCCAAGATAGCAGTCTATAGCCAGCTTTTTGCAGAGGCTCCCATCCAGAAGGAGAGTCAAAGGACAGAAATTTAGCAAGAAAGCTGATGGTTTGGATCTGAGCCAAAAGAGGTCGAAGAATGCACATCAATCCTGCTGGGGTGACCTGTGACCCCAAGGACACAAACAAAAAGGTACAGAGCACATCACCATGCGGATGGGAGTCCCCTCACCCATAAGAGCAGCTCGCAGTATACTCCATACCTCCATTCAAACAAGTGAGCAGAGTTCAGATGGCCTCCCACTCTACCCCATGGGAGAGACACTCTAAAAACCAGACCTCCTTCCCTACTAGGGTGCGATGGCACTCTGCCGCCAGGCATAAAACTGTATAAAACTGTATATATTCTGTACTGGCATGTTTGAACTCCTGACACTCCCCTCCATTCTCAACCCAAGGTCTGGAGGCCTATTCCCCATGGAGTCCAGATTCTTGGACATTTTCTCAAGGGTTGTGGACAGGGCATGGACTATTGCTGATCTGTGCTGATTTTCCAGCTCAGAGGGGTGAGAAGAAAGTGAGCCAAGAGGAGATCGAGCTGGAGAGGTGGTCCCCTGAGGCACAGAGTGGCAGCTGCAGCCCCTGGAAATAAAGGCAGGGAGGCTCGCACCCCTAGAGATGTTTTGAGGAGACACTCCCAGTCTCTCTGGGGAGGCAGGATGTTTGGAGAGTGCTTAGAGATCTAAAAATAGACCTGCCATTCAATCCTATAATTCTTTACTAGGTATATACCCAGAAGACCAAAAATCACATTATAACAAAGACATCTGTATCAGAATGTTTATTGCAGCCCACTTCATAATTGCTAAGTCATGGAAGAAGCCCAAGTGCCCATCAACCCATGAATGGATTAATAAATTGTGGTACATGTATACCATGGAATTCTATGCAGCCTTAAAGAAAGATGGAGACTTTACCTCTTTCATGTTTACATGGGTGAAGCTGGAACATATTCTTCTTAGCAAAGTATCTCAAGAATGGAAGAAAAAGTATCCAATGTACTCAGCCCTACTATGAAGCTAATTTAAAGGTTTCATATGAAAGCTATAACCCAACTATAACACAAAAATATGGGAAGGGAGGGAAGCGGGGAGGTTGGGGTGGAGAGAGGGTAATTGATGGGGCCACACCTATGGTGCATCTTAGAATGGTACAGGTGAAACTTACTAAATGCAGAATACAAATGTCTTCATACAATAACTAAGAAAATGCCATGAAGAGTATGTTAAACAGTTTGATGAAAACATTTCAGATTGTATATGAAACCAGCACATTGCACCCCTTGATTGCACTAATGTACACAGCTATGATTTAATAAAAATAAAAAAATAAAAAAAAGATAACTTTCCTCATCTTGTAGAAAAGAGTAATTTCTGCATTTCAGCAGGGTCAGGAGAGAAAGAGAGACAGAGACAGTCATTGGAGAAGAATGGGAAGACTGGGAAGGACATAATACCAATTTGCAATTTATTGGAGAAGAATGGGAACACTAGGAAAGAAGTAATACCAATTTGCAATCTAGATGGCATGGACTTCCCATTTCTTATGATTCAGTGGTAGCCATCAATATCCATCCTGAATACACCAGAAAATGCATATCAATCATATTACAACAAAATAATCCAATTTTCAGGGTTACATTTTTGATGGTAGCCCCGAGATAACAGCATTAATTCCAGCTGAACCTAAAAGCAACATGGGGAGGAACATTTAGAATTTCAGACTTTTGCTACATGCATATGGCTTGTTAAAAAGTCAAATTTCATCAAGAGGTGAAAGCAAATGCCTTCATTCAGGCTATCAGCACCTTCTTTAATTACATGGCTTCCCCAAACTTGATACCACTGATGGTCATATGAGGCATTTTAAATATCAATATACAGTTTGGAAACAAATTGTTTGCAATCTGTATCACTAAACAAACACATTAGCATATTTTCTCTAGTCTTCTAAAGACTGTAATTATTATACCTTGATATCTTGAAATGGCTTCTTTTTCTACTTCCTTCAATCCTTAAAACAGAAAATTAGAGCCAGATGCGTTGGCTCAGCCTGTGTAACATTCTGGGAGGCTGAGGTGGGTGGATTGCTTGAGCTGAGGAGTTAAAGACCAGCCTAAGCAACACCGAGACCCCCATCTCTACTAAAAATAGAAAAACTAGCGTGCACTGTGGCACGGGCCTGTAGTTCCAGCTACTTGGGAGACTGAGGTGTAGGGTTAGAAGACCACACTACATAAGCCACACAAAGGCAAGCCTTTAACGGGTTAAAATGGCTCTTGCTAATACAGAAGCAAGAAGGCTGGGCTCCCCCTGAAGTGTACACAGAGGCTGTTTGTTCAGAGGTAAAAGTCCATAAAAACAGTAAAATATGCTTTCGTTAAGCCCAGGTGCTTAGGGGCCAACAACCCCACCCCTGGTGATACGGATCAGAGGATGACATATGTCTGTCTGTACATAATGTCTTGGGGCCTAAAGATTTCTGCTCTGCAGAAAAACAAAGTCATAAATCCATTTTGGGTTAACTAAGTGTGTGCTTGAGGGGTTTCATTCACCAGTCTCCCTTGCAGCTCTTTATGATCTTTATTTAGACCCTGTGTTCAAAAGATGACACATATCTAAGAAGAATGTAAAAAACAGAAAGTATTGTGTTGATTTGTAGAATGAATGTTTTTCCACAAGTTAATTATAGTTAGAAGAAGTTAGGTAATGGTAAAAGGCTATAGATTATAGATTAAGTGTGTATGTGACCACCAGTGTATATAAGGTGGACCAGAATAAAGACAATTTGCTACACACCAGCAGGAGAGTGTGTAGTCTGTTTCTTGTATTTCCCCTAATAATTATAGGTACGAGTTCTGCACCTGGGGCAAAGCTACTGTCCCCCACGTCTCCATTCACGCAACACTGAGGCAAGAGGATAGCTTGAACCCAGGATCTTAAGGTTGCTGTGAGCTATGACACCATGGCACTCTACCCAAGGTGACAAAGTGAGACATTGTCTCACAAAAAGAAAACAGAATATTGGAATAATCTTGCAAGCTAATCAAAATACAACTGATAGTTCAATGGTTATTATTTATGTCTATGAATTAATGTTTATATGTGCATTTTATGGTACTACAAAAAATGGGCGGGGTACAGTGGCTGACAACTGTAATCCCCATACTTTGGGAGGCTAAGGCAGAAAAATTGCTTGAGGCCAGGAATTTGAGACCAGCCTGGAAAACACAGTGAGTGAGACTCTTAATCTATACTAAAAAAAAAAAAGGTAATTCTAAAAGATGAATAAAACTTTAGGGAGGATGATAGTAAATATCTATTGTACCACTTTTGAAATGGAGCCAGCAAGTACTTACTATGTACTTAGAGGGTACCAAGCAGTTGATTTCATCTTTAAGAAAGAGTTCAGAAACCACTTAATAATATATTTGGGGTCCCACCAATTTTATCATTTGTATGAAAGTGTGAGTGATTATAAATTGGTTTCATAATAGTACTGAGTACATTGGATACTTTTTTTTTCATTCTTGAGATACTTTACTAAGAATAATATGACCCAGCTCCATCCATGTAAACACAGAAGAGGTAAAGTCTCCATCTTTTTTATGGCTGCATAATATTCCATGGTATACATATACCACAATTTGTTAATCCATTCATGGGTCAATGGGCACTTGGGCTGCTTCCATGACTTCACAATTATGGACCTCACCTATTGTGCATATTGCAAGGGTACATGTCAACTATATTAAGAGTAGAGTATAAACGTCTTAACACAACAAATAAGTGAGGTGAAGGCTATGTTAACCAGTTTGATGTAAGCATTCCAAATTGTATATAAAATCAGCACATTGTACCTAAATGCAGTAATTTATACAGTTATGACCTAATAAAAAAATAATATGTGTGGTATCACACTTCATTTCCTCTAACGCATTTTGTCAACACAAACAGTGGTAAGTTAAAAAAAGAGATGTGTTTATTACCTCTGCCTTTTCAGAATATTTTTCATCCTTTCTTGCCACATTTTATCTGCAAATTGTAATCATCTCATATACATCTTTGATCTTTCCCTAGGACTTTCTTTTGTCCTTAAAGAGTTTGCGTTCATTCCTACTCAAATTTCCACTTCAATAGGGGCTTGTCTGCCAAAAAAATATTATATCACTATTTTTTTCCAGAGATGTTTTTGTCTTTGAAATCTGGAATATAACTTATGTGAGGAAAAAAACGTCTTTCTTTACATGAGAATGATTACAAACCCTTTAGCACCCACTAAGAGGGTGAAGGGGACACAAGATGACTTACCTCAAGTGGAGATACCAAGATAATGATTTAAGATGTGCCACCACTTTGTCACTTGGCTAAGCCACAGCAGCTTAGCCCCTTAGGGGTTGTTTCCCAGGGGCTAAAAGACTATAAAGAAAAATGACCTTAAGAATATTATCTCCAGAGATAGAACTTTCAACAAACAAAAGGAGGATGGCCAAGTGATCTTTTTGTTTGTTTGTTTCATTTTTAATTGGTTTTAATATTTTAGATTTGAAGCCACAATATCCAGAGCACACAAGGACCCTAGTACCATATATTCATGTCAGTGAGAGGAGAGCACCAGAATGCTGGCAGGGGCATGTGTGGGTACTTCCATCATTGCTGATGGAAGACTTCAAAAGACACTGTAAAAACTTTGATAAAATTTTCAGGACTGGGCACACTGGAGGATGGCTTTGTTCTGCAGCAGAGACCCAACAACATGGGTCCCTCGTTACGGAGGAAGCAGCCAACATCTAACCAGTGAGATCAGTTAGCCCTAATCAAATAGAGGCTTCTGCCTCCCAACCAGGAAGAGACGGTAGGAGCCACACTTCAAGATAAAAATCAGAGAGTCTTAGTACACGGTGGGCAGCACGGGGTGGGCAGTGAGGAAGAAAGCCCATGCTAGGGAGAGATAGCAGAGTGTGCCAAACAGAGCACATAGACGGTCTGGAGGATTAGGCCTGTGCTCTCTGATGGGAAATGGGGGATGTGAGCAATCTGAAAAACAGGAAAGAGCCCCTTACCTCAAAGCAATCTACAAGGAAAAGCTGATGGGCATGGTCATACTTTGAGGAAGAATCAAATGAAATTAGTCCATGGTGCTGTGGTAGGCACTGTGCAGGGAAAAGATGGTTGAAGTCCCCGCCTGTAAGTATAGCAGGCTCTGGCCAGGGGAAACAAGAGAAAGCAAAGGAAAAATTATTAAGTGTTAATTTAGAGTAGACTCTGTGGCCCTGAGGACAGAATGCTACCTGCCTCGTACAGCCTAGAAAGATTTTATGAAAGTGACAAGGCATGAGCTGAGCCCTGGTGCTTGTGCTAGACTAAGAGAGTCAAATGGGGAAGGAGACACATAACCCAGACATCAGAGTAGGAATGAACGCAAACTCTTTAAGGACAAAAGAAAGTCAACCCAACACACTCAAGAACACTGAGCACTTGGAAGATTATTCATGTTTAGGGAGAAAAGATGGAGGTGATGATAGGGGACTCTGGAAACCACCCAAAAGCCAAGAGAAAGTTTGACCTACTTGATGTAGACCTAACTGTGCTGACATGGAATAATCTTTAGGACACAGGGTTGAGAGGAAGCTCAAAGGACAGAGCATTGAAGACAATATACCATACACTGTTTTCTGACAGCCTAGGCCTGTGTCAGAATATCTCCATGCAAACTACTCACTGTCGCTGCCTCGGAAGAAGGATCCTGGGGATCTGGGGTGAGAGGGTGGAGATTTAAACATCTGCATCTTTGAACTCTTTGAAGGAACAGAAGGGAGAGAGAAGGGAGAACTGGGCAGAGGAGACTAGCCTTGAAGCAACAGACTGTTGACTCCCCTCTTCTGTTGCATAGGAAATGCTAAAGATCAATGAATCAACTAGAAGACTGACCTGAAAGCCCTAGAAATGGGTCTTTTCTTTAAAGTGATGAAAAAAGCAGCAATAGAAAAAAAAGGTAGGGGTTAAATGGGTGGAAGAAGTAAACAGAGCGAATAATCAGAAATCCCCATGATCTGATGCTATTGGTTGCTCAGAGAAACTGTTTATCAAAGAAGAATTTCTCAGCAAAAGGGAAACAATAATATTGAAATTATTAGCAAAATAAATTGTGATTTCCTGCCTTTTAGGCTTTACAGGCCATGTTACTTAAAATTTAAAAGAAAAATGGAGATTACTGAAATACCATCTATAAGGCAAATTTGACTTCTTGGAAGAAAATTCACATACATATGAGCTATTGTTATTCAGGATTTTAAGCTGTTATTATCATTCTTAGACACAACCCTCCAATATCTGAATGATCCCAGAAGGACTCATTTAACAGCAAAATGCGAAGTGATTCAACAGACCACCAAGTACAGCTCTGTCTTGTCAATTCTGCAGCAAATGCTAAAATGCCTCAGTGGCTGCCTCGCACTCAGGTTTCAGCCAAGGCTGACTTCACTAGAACATGCTGTGCTCAACAAAGACTCCTCAACAAGGATCCTACCATGTGACCACATGGGAGCATTTGAGAAGGCAAAACTTAATTTGCTTACAATATTTGGCCTGCTGTCTCAATTACAACATCCGAATAAAATCATGTAGTATCTAATGGGGTGATATTAGCAGTTTAGATAGCGGACATCCCAGGACTTCCAGGGTATGGCAGGACCATTACAGGAGAATTCTCCCACCCAGGCCTGGACCCTGGACTCCCAGGCTGGGTGCCAGTGATTATCTTCAAAGCTGGAGGCTAGCCGTGGGGAAAAGTGGGCAGTTGGGCCACTTGATTAAGTGTTAGAGAATTTTCCACTGAACATACATTGCAATGCAAGGAGGGATAGGGAAAAATGTCTCTCTTGCAAATATTCTATGGGGAAAATAGCCTATTGTAGGAAGAAGCCCACTTCCCACAGACCCATTCCAATAGATAAAACGTTAGTATCTACATCTACAAATGTACGTGAGTAGGCTCTAATCTGTTCCAGATGGTGGCTTTGCTCTCCTGCCCTGGGAGGAGAGATGTCTGCATAAGACATCTCATCCAGCCTCCTGCAATCTATGAGAACATCAGACACTCTTGGGGTAAAAAGAGCCAAATAAAAATTTAAGAGAATTAAACAGATGTCTGTCCCTTTTAAACTCCTGTTTCCCTGTCCTTTTTGTTAGAAGGTTGCTTTATTGGCCATTTTCTGTGGCACTAATTCCCCACGGGGATGATTTAGAGTGCAATCAGCAAACTTTAGCCCAAAGGTTTACCACCTACTTTTATAAATAAAGTTTTACTGGAATGCAGACACTATCCTTTGTTTGCATATCATCTGGTGCTACTTTCATATTACAATGACAGACTTGAAATATTGTGGCATAAACCCTACAGCTTGCCAAGCCTAAGGCATTCACTGCCTGGCACTTCACAAAAGATTACCCAACTTTGATTTAGAAGCTAAGAGCAAAACAAGGAGGTTCATACTTAATCAAATCCCATCCCCCACCTGTCAAAACTACTCACATTTCACAGGATGGAGGAGGCGCTCCTCTTTCTGGGAACAAAAGAAATTCAAGTTTCTGCTAAAGCAGAAAGAAATGAGCCCCCTTCATCCATCAATGAGGTCAACAAGAGAGGGGAACCCATGGATAGGTAATTACGGCTGTATCTGGGGAAGGAGGACAGAGAGAAACAAGAATTTTAACTGAAAATCTTGGAAGAGAGGAAACCCGTACTCTGGCTGTCACAGAGTACATATCTTTCATTAGCCCAGCCCCAACCTTTGGGCTTGGCCTGGGGCACTGATTTTGTCTGGCCCAAAGAAGAACTTTCCCCAGAACTGGAGAGCTTGGCCTCCTCAGGGAAGGACACAGAGGCCAGGAAGAGGCCCCTGCACATGCTGTTCTTCACTTGGCCTGGCACTGATACTCCAACTCCCAATTTTTTTTGTATTATATGCATATATTCCAACTGTGCATGGAGGGCACACTGAGAACTGGCTACGTCTTTCTCTGGAGCAAGATACACATCCCTTAATTCATCATTGATCAAAATCACCATGTCTAAAAGAGAGGTGGCCTTAACCCTCACAAAAAGACCTCAGTTTTTCCAAAGGCTCTTAAGTGAATTTGCAGACCAGCACTAGGTGCCTGGCAGCATCTTTCCCCAGTGCTTAAAAAAGATGAACACTGGATAAAATTTAACTTTTATTGGAGCAAAGAGATTGGGATTTATAAAGTTTGGGTATTTTTTATTGTCGTTATAAAAGTGGTATGTTTAATATTGAAAATTATCACAGTTAATACACTTTTCTTGAACTGAAGCTAATCTTAAACTAGTTCACTGAATAGGAACACTTAGTTTATATCGTCAGATGTTAAAAACTCTTTTCAATTGTTGCCCTTAGAATCAAAGCTATAAACATACCATACTATAAAATCTATTCAGCTTCTCTCTTATGTTTAATTTCATTGGAAATAGGTTTTATAAAAACTTCTTTGTTATTGATGAGCAGAAAATTGTAAAATTTTTCCCTGAAAGAGAAATTAATCACCTTATACATGGATCATGGCAGACTAAATTCAGTCTAGCAATCATTCACTCAGCAGACTTCATGACCATCTGTGTGCTGAGATCTCAACCAGGTTTTGGAATTCTCAGCTGAGGCAGCCTGCCTCTGTCTTCCAAGTGCGGAGTCCACTTGAGATCATAGATGTGGAAGCACGGGGTACTAATATGTGGGAGAGTGCTATCATACAGGAGTTGTGGCACTGAGGGCAGAGCTATGGGGCAGCACAGAAGATGATAGGGTAGGCGAGGATCTTTGGGTGTGAGGGAAAAGGAAAGGCATTGAAAGGAAGGAACACCTCATGCCAAGTGCAGAGATGTGAGTGAGTGTAGTGGGATAGCGGGGAGTAGGGGAGACTCCTAGAATTTGCAAGTGTTTGCATATCCTCTGCACGTTAGGGAGTCCTACAACATTTTAACTAAGATGATGACCTTAAATTATTGGTGTGTTAGGCAGGTCACTCTAACAACAGTGCAGAAAATGGTAGAGGAAAAGTCAAGAACAGGAAATTATATGACAGCCTGAACCAAGGAGTGACAGTAGAAAGAGAAAAGAGAAAACAGATCCAAAAAATACTGAAGAGAACCTCACTCAATTTCCCCAAGGTCATGTACCACTAAGTGAGGCAGAAAGTGTCCTGGACTGCACATGCTGTAGGCATTCCACTAAACCACACTGATTCAAAATACATTTTATAAAATCCAAACATGGAAAATTCAGAACTGTAATGTCCAAAAGCCAAGTGAGTATTTAGATACAATTTGGTTTTATTCTCCCAATTAATATTTACTGATTCACAATCTTAAACATTGTAAGTATCAATATAAAACATCAGATGAAAAGTAGGTCACTGTTATAAATTAATTACTAATACCTTAGAATATACCATGTGAATAAACATGGGAAAGACCAAAGTTTTTAAAAACCATCTTTGCACGACTTAAGCCCCTGCGCATTTCCTCTGCTGGCTGATGTGCGCCCTCTAGTGGCTACTTATGACACCAAGGCAGTCCTCAACACAGGGAGTGGCAGGGTATACAAACCATTTAGAATATGTAAGCTATCTCTCCCTCTCCCCCAAACTAAGCTAGTAAAACACGTACACACAATATTGCTGAAAATTTGTAAGTAAGGAGATTGATAAAGGAACAACTCCACAGACAACTTGAAAAAAAAACACGTTAATACAGACCTTTCCCCATTTCCCATGGAGCAGGACAGGGAGTCTGGCCATTGGCGACAGAGTATCTTTAAATGACACTTAATTTGCAGATGCATTACAGTGTCTGTGGAAATAAAACTAAATTTCAAAGGCGCTCAAATTGCCTCAAATCCTGATAGCAACAGAATTTGTTTTCAGCAATAAAAATTGCATTTCATTTTGGTAAATACCTTATTTCCTTCCATACAGTTCTGAAACTAACATAAAATAGCCCTAGAAAAGATGTTATTTTCTTTTTATAAAGGCAAATTTAATTTTCAATGTGAAAATATTAGGCCTCTAATTCAGATTCCTGTATTCACTGCTTACTGTGATTTATTTCAAGTTAAAACCTGTTTAAACTCTATATAGTTTTTATTTTTTATTTGATATACACAACTTTTAAAAACATCTTATAGCAATGCATTTTTCCTCTTTAAAAACAATGATTGTTTTCAACCATTCTAAAATGTTTCTTAAACTGTATGCAGTATACACCCTAAAATTCCAAAGAGAAAGGGAGATAAAATAGGAGAAAGGATTTTAACCAAATGCTACAGTTTCCAGGAAATACAGTAAATTCCTTGTTATCTGGAACTCAAACAAGCAGCACTCTCAAAGAACTAGCACATGACCTAGCCCAAAAATATCAGATTTCAAAGTCGGTACCTGTGCTATGCTGAAGCTTCCTGCATCACTCCCAGGGCTCCTGAGTGTTAATGTGTGTTACCTAAAGTTAAAAACATATGGTAGTTAGATTGAAAAGTGTATTCACTAATATTTAACTGAAAATGTACACTGCATTTACAAAGCAAGTGAAGTTTGCCTTTGTCTTAATTTGCTTTGTCTTACTGTATTTCAATATTAATATCAAGCCAGTACAGAATTTATGGTATGGTGTTGTACACTACATAGTATTGGATATAGGATTAGTTAGCCTATTTTTTTTTTAATTAAATCATAGCTGTGTATATTAATGCAATCATGGGGTACAAAGTACTGGTTTTATATGCAATTTGAAATATTTTCATCAAACTGGTTAAACATAGCCTTCACGGCATTTTCTTAGTTATTGTGTTAAGACATTTATATTCTACACTTAGCACTTTTCACATGTACCCGTGAGTTAGGCCTATTTTTAATAGTAACTCTCAAGCAACCATAAACTACATTTATCAGGAATCTACTACTCGTCATGGGTGCCAGATAATGTAGATTACTGTAAAAAGACCATATGTTAGAAACAAGCGAGGCTGCCATTATTTTCTAACCTACTTCACACTTACTGTGTGCATCATACTGTTATTGCCCTTTCTCTGGCTGCTGCTGTTGGTAACAAGCCTGCTTCAGAGCTGTGATCTCAGACCTCCCAATCCACAGCCTGTGCTTAGTTCCTGCTGACTGCTCCTGCTTCTCTCTCCAGGGTGTCATCACCCAACCAGAGGTGTGCAGTTTATTCTATTGGACACCAACAAGCTTCCCCTTAAGAGCCAAAGCACCTTTTCTACTCCAGCGTGTTGGTTGTTGGTGAGTCCCACCTGAGTCCTCCCTAGGAGTTGCTCTTGGCCAAAGGGATTGTCCTTGTCCACAGGTGTGTGTCCTTGCTGAGGAGAGGGGCACAAGTCACAGGGGCTGGACAGCACAGCAGCACAGAGACCCAGACCCATGACTCAATCTGGGCTATGGCAGCTCCAGAGCTCCCTGAAGGAGCTGAGGACAGTTGAACATCTCCCTCTGCCTAATCTCACTTACCCTCATAATAATCTAAAATTTTTAAAAAGTACCTCTCTGGAGAGCACTAAACCCCCCTCACCCCGCAAGCTCTGCATACAAACATCTTCCTCAAAGTCCTTCCCCAGAACTCAAATGGAGACATTGAGTACTAGAAGTAGTCCTAGGAGCAGTCACACCTCTAGCCAGCACTGAGGCTGTCTCCTGGCATCAGTGATGCCCCCAGCAGATTACAGCCCAGCAATTGCTGAAAGTCTCACTGTGATGAACTTGGATGGGGTCATCATGAAGAGAGTACAGCACTGGATGCTACATTGCATGCATTCAAGAGCGTCTGGTGAAATAGCAATCATGAGTCTCTGGAATGAGACTCTCTTCTGGAGGCCCTCAGTGCATTGTAGAAAGAAAATAAAGGAATTTAGAGGAGAGTGACTTCAGCAAGATGGCTAATTAGAAGTGTCTGGCACTCTTCTTCCCCACAAGAAAGGACCAAGGCAATGAATAACAGTAAGATTTGACCACAGTGTTAAAAAAAAAAAAAGCATGCTGGAGTACAGCGGGGGAGTGGAGAAGCACCTGTGGTGACTGGAATCCCAGGAGCTCAGGGTTCAGGCAAAGGCCTCTGCAGCCCCATCTCCCCCTCCCAGGTCAGATCAGTCTGGAGACAAAGGGAACTTCCCCTTGTGGCTAAAAGGGAAGCAGAAGATCCCCATCAGTCCTCATTGCCATCACAATCACCTAGAGCCCTAACTGCAGGAGGATCCCATAGTCCTCACAAGCCCCAAGCCCAGTTAAGAGAACTGCTGGGAATTCACACAGTTGCACTGCATTAGATTAGGAGTATAAAGTGTGCACTCCCCCTACATCCCGTGAGCCAAGCAACACCATCTTAAAACTCAAGCCACCTCTGGAGCATGCCTTCCTCTAGGGGGTATTGATTACTGCACCTGTCCAGCATTGGAGCTCCATCTGCGTTCCACAAAACCTACAAAGGAGGCTGAATACCACAACCCAGCTGTGTGGCGCCCAGACCCAGGACGGGCTGTGACTCTGACCCTATCAGAGCAGGGACACGACCCCTACCACCTGCACTTTCAGCTAGAGGAACAGTCTGGCAGTCACACCCAGGGTGGATCCACTGTTTACCCAGCAAAACCATTGCACCCTCCCTAAGCAAGAGAGTCCCCTGAGCCATTGAGAAGCTTAACCCTAACCCAGACATGTAGAGCAGCTATGTACCCACACCTGGGGCCTGAGAAACAGCCCCAAGATGCTCAGTCCCCCACCCCCAAAGACATGCCTCTGTCCTACACTAAATCCCTGCATCCAGAATCAGGAAAGGAGAAACAGCCCCATGGGTTGCGGACACACCCCCAAGCCAGCAGAGCAGCTATGTGCCTATATTTCAGACCTCAGAAACAGCCCTGTAGGCCAGCTCAGCAACTGCATCCCCATGCCCCTAGCTGAAGTAACAACAGCACCATGGTCCCAACTCCAGTCAGCCATCAAGTTGGACAACCCACCATGTGCACAGCCTGAGAAATAGCCCAGCAAGCCTCCCCCTGGTAAAGCTACAGCACTACTACCACAAATTCAGCCTAGCAAACATTACTAGCATGGACATCCAGACCCAAGAAGGTCAGAGCCCAAAAGAGTCAAACCAAAGAAGTTTTCTCTGAGAAACATTACAGTCAAACTGACAAAATCCTAAGACAAAGACAGAATTCTAAAACAGTAAAAGTGTTAAATTACATATAAGAGAATCTCCACTAGACTAACAGAAGAAACCTTACGGGACAGGAGAGAATGGGAAGAGAAATTCAAAGTCCTGAAGGAAAAAAAAAAATGCCATCTGAGAATATTATACCCAGAAAATTCATCCTTCAGTTGAAGGAGAAATAAGATATTTCACAGACAAGCAAAAACTAAGAGAATTCATCACCCATTATTAGACTGACCTTATAAGAAATTCTCAAAGTACTCTTTTATCTGGAAGTGAAAAGACAATAACCAGGGAAACATGAAACTATAAAACTCACTAGTGGCGCCAATACACAAAGAAGAGAGAAGAATCAAATCTTATTACTAAAGAAAATCACCAAACACAAAAATAAGCAATAAGAGAGGAAGTAAGGAAAAAGGATATACAAAACAACCTGCAAACAATCAGTTAAATGACAGAAGTCCTCACCTATTACTAATAACTGTGACTGTAAATCCCTCATTTAAAAGGCATATACTGGTTAAATGGATAAGAAAGAAGCAATATCCACCTCCACGCTCCCTATAAGAAATTCTCCTCACCTGCAAAGACAAACATAGACTGACAATGAAGGGATGGAAAGAGATACTCCATGTAAATGGAAACCCAAAATAAGCAGAAGTAGCTATACTTAAATAAGACAAAACAGACTTCAAGTTAAAAGTTGTAAAATGAGACATAGAAAGACATTTTGTAATAAAGGAATCAACTCATTAAGAGAATGTAAAATAAAGAATGTACGGAATTAAAAATAATTCTGTACCCAACAGTGGAGCACCCAAATATATAATGCAAATATTATTAGATCTAAAGGGGGATGTGGACCTGATACAATAATAGGGGGAGGAATTAAACATCTCTCCACATTTAACAGATCATGTAGACAGAAAATCAACAAAGAAACATAAAACTGCATCATAGACCTAACAGACATTTACAGAATACTTCACTTCACAGTTGCAGATACACATTCTTGTTATCAGCACATGGAATGTTCTCTAGGACTGACCACATGTTAAGACACAAAACAAGTCTCAAAAATTTTACCAAACCAAGATCATTTCAAGTATCTTGATTTGCATAATAGAATAACATTAGAAATAAATAACAAGAGGAACATTCAAAACTATACAAATACATGAAAGTTAAACAACATGTTACTGAAGTAATAATGGGTGAAGAAAAAACTAAGCATAAAGTTTAAAAATTCCTGAAAGCAAATTAAAATAGAAAAAATACGCAAAACCAATGAGACACAACAAAAGGAAACAAGTTTATACCAATAAGAACATTTCATCTCAAAGAATTACAAAAGAAGACGCTAAACCCTAAATTAATAGAAGAAAAAAACAATAAAAATAAGAGCAGAAGAAAAATCAAACTGAGACTAAAAAATATGAAAGATTAAGGAAAACAAAAACTTGGTTTATTGAAAAGATAAACAAACAAACTGGTAGTCAAACTAAGAAAAAAGGACAGAATACTCAAATAAAACCAGAGACAAAAAAGGAGACATACAATAAATAATATAAAGGATCATTATATGAAAAACTATGTACCAATACATTTGAAAATCTAGAACAAATGGATAAATGCCTACAACCTACAAATATTGAATCAAAAAAAAAAATTAAAAACGTGGTGGCACCTGTTGCTCAAAGGAGTAGGGTGCCAGCTCCATATGCCAGAGGTGGCAAGTTCAAACGCAGCCCCGGCCAAAAACTGCAAAAAAAAAAAAAAAAAAGAAAGAAAGAAAGAAATTTAAAAACCTGAATAGACCAATAACAAGTAATAACATTGAATAAGTAAAAAAAGTCTCCCCAAAATGAAAACTTCAAGACCAGATGGTATCACTGCTGAATTCTATTAAACCTTTAAAGATGGATTAATACAAACTTTTCTCAAAGTAATTCAAAAAATTAAATAGAGATAATTCTTAACTCAAAAATCAAGAAAACACCAGCTAACCAAATACAATAATACATCAGGAAGATATACAAAGAACTTTCAGACATCACAGCATTCTACTTAGGGCAACAGAGTGAGACTCTGTCTCAAAATACAAAACAAAAGGATTCTAGGGAATATGGCCGACTAGTAGCAACCCTCAGCAGAGGATCCTGACCAGAGGGAGAAAAACTGGACAGAATCAGACTCTATGAAGTCAAAGGTAGAGATCTGAGCCAAGAAAGAAGTTTGGCAAGCTATGACTCCAAGGAAGAGCATTCAAGAAAACATATTACAGGTACAAAACCTATCAACTAGAGGATGGGAGACCCCTCCCCCAAGCAGAAGGTCTTTAGTGGGCTCTCTGCAAGGAAAAGACCTCTCATTTTACCTCACTGGAGAGAGCTGCAAAACACTGGGTGGTCTTTCTCCAGGGAGGTCCCACTTATGAACCTAGACACCATCCCGCCAGGTATAAAATTGAACAAATATTTTCCCCCACAATGCCAAATTCCCAGTCCACCCATCCCACCTCTCATGGCGGTGTGAAGTTCTGCCCCCTGAAGAGCACAGAGTGTTTGGTCTTTTCCTGAGAGATCTGGCCATAGTGTGGACTGCCAAACATCAGGACAGAATCTGTGCCTAATGGAGAAGAAAGAGGGCGTGGGAAAAAAGGGACATTCAGCAGAAGGAGGAGCAGTCCCCTGCTTATGACTTTGCCCTGCCAGTGGTGGTGTCAACCCTTGGGCTGTGTCTGGTGGGAGGGGGTGCAGAACCCCTGGCTCTGATGGTGCCCACAGTGGGAAAGTGGTTGCCCAGCATGTACTGAGTTTGGTGGGCAGGGTGGTCCCCAGCTTCAACTAGCCAGCAAGAAGAACCTTCCCAGATGTAGACCAAGACCAGAGGGCAAGGATGTTCTCCCCTGATTCCAACAGAACCCTTGAGCAGAGGTTTGGTGGGTGTGGACCTAGGCTTGAGGGCAGGGGCACAGTCCCCTGACTCCAACAGAGCCAGCAAGTCTCTGGGTGTGGACTGAGACCTGCGGGCAGGAGCATGGTCCCTTGACTCCAACTGGGCCAGGGAGCAGAGGCTTGTCAGGTGTGGACTGAGACGAGAAGGCAGGGTGTGGTCCCCTGTCTACAACAGAGCCTCCAACAGAGGTTTTCTGGCTGTAGACTAAGACCTGCAAGTGGGGTGTGGTCCCCTGACTCCAACTGGACCTGTGAGCAGAGGCTTGCTGGGTGTGGACTGAGACTGGTAGGCAGGGGCATGGTCCCCTGACTCCAACTGGGCAGGTTAGCAGAGAAGCAGACACCAGTATGAACTGAGTCTGGCGGGCAGGGGCATGGACCCCTGGCTCCAACTGTACTGTTGGAGACCCTTGGATCCCTCTAGGTTGAGCAGGGTTTGTACTGCCCTAGACAATTTGATTGGAACTCGTGTCTAGAGCTGTTCACCTGGGAACACTCTGAGATTGACCTTCAAAGTTCTATAGTAGAAAAGAGAGGAAGAGTGGGGGCAGGGTGCCGCAGCTGTCTGTATCTTTCCACAGCCAAGATTTAAACCTAAAACCATGGCCTCTTAGGATAGGCTAGAGGTTGGCTGATTTCAAAACAGCCAGCTTGAGCTATCTCACCAAGTAGGTCCTCAGAGTCTCTGGCCAAACTCTGAAAGGGGCCTGTGTAAGGTTGTGGGGGATAAGCCACAATTACAAAGCCTAGCACTCTGGCAAGGGGCTGATTATCACTACTACCTGGGAACTCCAATTCAATCTCACCCTACCAGTTCTAAAACCAAATGGTGAAAAATAAACATGCTGTGGAACCAACAGAAGAACTCTGGCAACATGAATAACAACAATATGTCAACCCCTCACCCCCAAAGGAATGACAAAGGAGATACAACCAAAGATGCCATGCATAAACAAGTGGCTGAAATGTCAGAAATAGAATTCAGAATATGGATGGCAAATAAGATGAATAGAATGGAAGAAAAGTTAGAAATTGAAATCCAAAGAGTAGTTCTAAAGTTGTCTCAAGAAATTAATGAATTCAAAGAGAAAGTCAACAAAGGTATGGACATAATGAGAAAAGAGATAGCAGAGCTCAAGGAAATGAAAAAGTTATTCAAGGAGATCCAAAATACAGTGGAATCCCTCAGTAATAGAGTTGATCAGGCCGAAGAAAAAAATCTCTGAAATTGAAAACAAAGCTTTTGAACATGCCCAAATTCTCAAAGAGGCATACAAATGGAGAGCAAAAACTGATCATTCCCTGAGAGAGTTGCTGGATTACTCCAAAAGATCAAATATTCATCTTATAGGAATTCCTAAAGAAGAGGATGGTCCTAAAGGTACAGATGCTCTACTCCAAGAGATTATGGAGGAGAATTTCCCAAGCATTGCAAGAGATACAGAACTTCAGACAGTAGACAGTTTCAGAACCCCAGCAAGATTCAATCCAAATAAAGCATCTCCTAGACATATACTTTGCCAAAGTTAATATGAAGGAGAAAATTCTGCAAGAATCCAGACATAACAAAAGCATTACCTACAAAGGGAGATACATCAGAATGACTACACAGCTGTCAGCTGAAATGTTTCAAGCCAGAGGATGCTACTCATTGACCTTCAATCTCCAAAACAAACAACTTTCACCCCAGAATCCTGTATCCATCTAAACTGAGTTATATCTGTGATGGAGAAATCAAATACTTTAATGACACACATGTTGAAGAAATTTGCCATAACTAAACCAGCTCTCCAGGATATTCTCAGACCTATTCTCCATAATGACCAGCGTAATCCTTCAATGCAAAAGTAAACTCATCCAGAAACTTTTTATCAAATTCCAACTTGAGATTCCAAATGACATTCATCAAACTAAAAAGCTTCTGCACAAAGGAAACAACCAATAGAAGGAAATGAACACCTATAAAATAAGAGAAAATATTTGCAAACTATTCATCTGACAGGGGATTAATATAGAGAATGTAAGAAACTCAAACATCTCAACAGAAAAAAAAAAACAAACAATTTGATATAAAAACAGGCAAATGATCTAAACAGACACTTCTCAAAAGAAAACACAAAAATTTCTAATATTATATGAAAACTGTTCAAAATCTCGAATCATCAGGGAAACACAAATCAAGGCCAAAATGAGGTATTATCTCACTCCAGTCAGGAGAGACATCATCAAAAAGACAAAAAAATAATACATGCTAGTGAGGAATATGGAGAAAAGGGGGGTTCTTCTACGCTGTTGGTGGGAATGTACAGGCACTATGGAGAGTAATATGGAGATTCTTCAAAAAAGTAGGACTTCCATATGATTTAGTAATCCCCTACTGGGAATTTATTCAAATGAAAAGAAATTGGTACACTGAAGAATCATCCACACCCCCATATTTATTATAGCACTGTTCACAATAGCCAAGATATAGAACTAAATTAGGCATCCAACAACAGATGAATATACAAACAAAATATGGTATATATACACAATAAAATACTCTTCATCCATGAAAAAGAATGTCATCCTGTCATTCACAGCAGCATGGATGGAACTAGAGTATGAGAGTTATGTTAGGTAAAATAAGCCAAATATAGAAAGATAAATTCCACGTGTTCTTACTCATATGTGAAAGTCAAAAAATGTTGATCTCACAAAAATACAAAAGTAGAATAGAAGATACTAAAGATGGGAAGGGTAGGCGAAAGGGGATTGCAGGAGAAGGTTTATTAAACAATATAAAATTACAGCTAGATGGACTCTCTAAAAGAATGTGTTTTAGTGAATGACTATAGATAACAAGAGATATTATATAATCTCAAATAGCTTTAAGGAGGATATTAAATATTTCCACTGCAAAGAAATAATAAATATTTGAGGTGATGTATATGCTAATTGCTCTGATCTCGTTACTATACATTATATATATTGAAACATTATTTACCCCACAAATATGTACAATTATTATATGTTAATTTTTAAAGGACAATAAACACTGCATTAAGTTAACCTCCTATTTAAAGTAAAATGTGAAATTACTAGGCCACCAAAGCAATTCGGAAGGACTTTCATCTGCTCCAGTAGGAAGATAAGGATGGCACAAGATCGCATAAAGGACTTAATTACAAAGGAAACAGAAAAAAATCTCAATCCTGGAACAACTGATATATCAAAGTCAAGGCCCTAAATAAAATGAACAAGGATTCTGGGATTTACAGAATCCTTTGGAAATATCTGGGCAAAATTTGAATCCTCGTATTTCTGTGAGCCCTCAGGGTCTGCAGAAGTGGCTCACCCTATTACTGATCAGTGCTCTCTCATTCATAAAATTGATACAGAGGCCTCTGCCTTGCAAGATAATATGTACCACCCTCAAAGTTTATCCCCAGATGCCATCTTGGCCAAAAGGATTAGTAATGAGGGTCAAACCACAACATAACTTACCCAGATCAGTATGCTTTAGTCTGCTAGGGAAGTATAACAGATTGTAGATGGTATTCTTTGCTACTCTTTCCATTAAAAAATGATGTCTACTCACTTCTCCCTGAGTCTATTGACTCGTTTGATCAATATAATGTGAAAGAATAGGTTTCTGAGGTTAGATCAGAAGAAGTCTTATACCTTCTATGTGGGTCTCTTGTAACATACTCTACGAAACCTGGGCTGCCACATAAATGTTTGATTACCCTGAGACTGCCATGCTGGGAAGTGTTGCAGCCATCCCTGTCAAGAACAAGACACATGGCTCGATGCCTGTGGCTCAACGGGTTAAAGCACCAGCCACGTAAACCTGAGCTGCCAGGTTCGAATCCAGCCCAGGTCCGCCACAACAACAATGATGGCTGCAACAACAACAACAACAAAAAATGGCTGGGCCTTGTGGTGGACACCTGTACTCCTAGCTACTTGGGAAGCGAAGGCAGCAGACTCTCTTGAGCCAAGGAATTGGAGGTTGCTGTGAGCTGTGATGCCACAGTACTCTATCCAGGGTGACAGCTTGAGGCTCTGTCTCAAAAAAAAAAAAAACAAGACACATGCATGAAGATGTCTTAGACTCTACAGATTAGTCCATTAGTCTGATAAACACCATCAGTGTTTTTATTCCACAGACCTCCACTGATGCCTGTGGAATAAAAGAGCTACCTGGCTAAGGTCTACCTATATTCCTAACCTAGAAAAAAATGTAAGATATAAAGCAAATAGTTGTTATGAGCCACTAAATTTGAGAAGTTGTGATATAAACTACATTCTGAAGTTGCTGCAGAACATTGACGACTTGTACCAGCACGAGCCATAAGAGTTCGTGTGGGATGGGCAGCACTTGTGGCTCAAAAGAGTAGGGCACCAACCCCATACACCAGAGGTGGCAGGTTCAAACCCAGCCCTGGCCAAAAACTGCAAAAAAAAAAAAAAGAGTTCATGTGGGATGGACACTAAGTGGGCTGGGCCAAGGTTGATACATAATAAAGTTAGAAAACGGAAAGTTCAATGTAATGAGAGCACTTTCCTCTAATAAAGAATTAGACATCCATAAAGGAACAAGAAAGGAAGATTCTTGGAAGCTTAGATAACAATGGCTTACACTAAAGGAGGTAGAAATATCAGAACTGCTGTAGCAGGGAACAGAAGAACTTAGAAGGGGCTCGTCAAGATGGACATACTAGAGTAGATATTTGTGAGACCCCAAACCACTCCAGGAGAGAGCTCAGAGGACACTCTGTTTACCAAAGAGATAAAGAAGATGCAGGTGAAAGGCACACTGCTTTCACTAAGGAGCTCAGAGATGCTGGAGGCCAGGTGATTACAGGAGATGCTACTCCAGTTGACACTCTTGGGGATGACAAGAGCCAAGCATTCTAGAAGGCAGGTGTCAGCACTACCGGTCAGAAGCAAGGTGGGCACAAGTGTCACAATAAAAAACAAGGTTGGAATGCAAAGAACCACAGAGATGGTTAGCAGACACAGTGTGTTTAGGGGCAACATGGGTGGACAGCCCATGTGAGTATCATCCAATGTATGGATTAAGAAGCTTAGAGTAGCCACCTGAATAAATGTCACAATGTCTTGTCCAGCTTCAAAACTTCAGCTAGTTTTCCTACCAGGAAGGAGCCCTTTTCCTACCAGGAGCCCTTTTATTGAAGGAGAGGTTGTGTCCCCATGAGGAAGAATGACTCGAATACCCTAGTAGGTGAGGACACGCAATGATGTGCCCATCCCTCCCCCAAATGGGCCCCTGGTTCTTTACTTAGGTAATTGTGTACCAAGGAAAAGGGAATAACCCAAACACTCCTAGGACCGTTAGACACAAAATCTGAATTGACTTTGAAATGTAGGGGCTCAAAACATCATCACAGCACCCCTGTTACCTTCAAGCATATGAACCCAGGTAATAAAGAATTCTTTACCCAGTGCCAACTCAAAACAGGACCACTGCATCCTTGCCAATTCCCCTGGATCCCAAATGTAGAGTGACTAATTAGAATATTAGAATGAGTAATGAAGAATATAAAATGAGTGTATAATTAGAATGAACATAATTGTTAGTGAACACACAGCCTACAGTGTAGCAAAACTGGAGAAGGCAAAGGGGAAGCCACTAAAATCACCACAACAGCCTCATGATGAACCAAAATTATCATATCCCAGATAGAGCCATATTCCAGTAATACCAATTACTGTATTCCCCATTATGTCCTAGTTGGCTTCGCCAGTCTGGTCCTGGTAAAAACCAAGCAGACTGTGACAGATGCCAGCAGACTCTCATAGCTCAGTTACATAGTACCCCCAATTGCAGCTTCTATGCAGGTGTTCTTCTGTATCTTTCCCCAAGCAGATTAACATGGTTTCAGGATGTCATCCAGTGATGTGCTGTTTCGCCATCTCGGTCAGAAATGAGGACAAGAACTATCTTGCAAACACAGGAGAAGGACAGAGTACACAGTTCCTGAGGCTGCTTCTCGGCTCATGCCTGCCACCATGCGGTAGAAGAAAGTCTTTTATGATCCTCTGACAGAGAAGGAGAAAGATCAAACTTTGTTCATACACATAAATGGTTTGGCTTAGACTGCAGGCAAAGCCCAAACTGAACAGCTGTCACGTTATAGCCACCATCAGTGTTGGTTGATCCTGATGGCGCTGTAGGAAATTCTGCCAATAAGCAGAGAATTTGAGTGGCATGTCTTTATTATCTAGTTGGTATGTGAGAAGAGGAAATTAAAGTCAGAACATACATACACCCATGACTAGTGATGAACCATGTAGTGGGTTGGTGAGGGACCTACAGGTAAAAGATGGGATTCTTAGGGCAGGGTGTTCTGTAGAAGAGGTGTATGCATGGGGGAGTGGACCCGGTTGTAAAGATCTTGTAATGGCCCGAGAACACCCACCAGACAGCTCCCACCACAGAAGGCACACTAGAAACCAAACAGACGCAAATCGCCGACATCAGCCAGCCTCTGTCAAAGGCTTCCCACTGGCGGTAAAGAGCCCAGGAACCAGAAGCCACGGCAGCAGGAATGGAGTCAATGCACAATCTAAAAGAATAGCCTCCTGCTCCACGGTTATCTACTATATTTTTCCATGTATAATGCACAGCCACAATTTTGGCCCAAATTTTCAGGAAAGTAATGTTTCATTTTTATTTTTTTAGTTTAATTCATAGCTTTAAATTCAAAGCTTTAAGTGTACAAAAAATATTTCAACATTTTTCCAAGGCACTTTCCAACAATTTTAGTTAAAAATATAAACTGGATTGTTAGCTCCTTCCTAAAGTACATGAAGAGAAATATGCCCCTCTTCATTGGCCAAATGTGCATTTTTTGCAAGTTCATCAACAAAACCAATTACTGTATTCCAGGGTATTACTAATATTTTGCATATGGATATCATTATTGTTTGCTAAAGTTATACTTCTTACTCATACTCATAAATAAAAGATTTTAAAACATTTATATTGATTTAGAATTAGTACTACTAATGAATAAAGCACCTTATTATTTCTATCTCAAAACTTGGGACAAAAATGTACATAATACACAAGTCAAAATACAGTAGCTGCTGCTATTGCCAAAAGTCTGGCCAGCCACCAACACAGATGAGCACCTAGCCCCTAGTGTGATACCATCCCTCAAGGATACCAACTAGCTACTGGGCAGCAAGTTGATAACACACAGCCCTTACATCTGAAAGGGGTGGTGTTTCATCTTGTTTGGAATGAATACGTATTTCAGGGTCTCAGCCAGAACAAATATCTAATGGCTCATATTGGGGTTGGCCATGTGACACAGTGCCCCACTATTGTGTCAGACCAAGGGACCTACCTTATAACAAAGGAGTTGGAGAAATGGTGCATGGCTGTGGAATCCACTGGTCCTATTACTTACTGAACCAGCTGGTAGCTTCTCGCCTTTTAGACTGCTGCCATGGTCTTTCCAAAGGGTAGATAAGGCACTGACTTAGAAAATGTGCTCTTGAGTGGATCTTGATTATGAAATTTATATTGCCTAATAAGTCCTCTCAATAAAATACTCCTTCAACACAAAAATACACTCCCCTCTAGTGCACTGGCACACAGTTTCTTCAGCCAGGTTCCCAGACTTAAGTTAGAGTGTGGATCAGGAGGGCTGATCACAAACCTGGGAGACTCTTATGTCACCTGCATGCTCTTCTCTATCCACTTGGCAACTTCCAATAAGTCTGTAGGAAAACACCTTCCATGTTTTAGCTTAGGATTCTTGGAATGTTTCCATTCACAGACTCCTTGCCCTTATTCCTGATTCTGAGGGTGAAACAAAGGATGCCAAAGCCCCCCCCCCCGAAAAAAAACCCTATATAAATAGCAGCTCCTGGCTCCGTCTTCTTAGCCTGCTGTATTTGTCTTCTTCATCTTACCACTATATGGCACACCATATTCCCTCTGTCTCTGTCTGCCTTTACACACATAAACACAGATAAAGATGAGCAGAAGTTTGTTTATTTATTGCTACATTCTCAGCATTTTAAAACACTATCTTGTATCGCCTAGAAAATATCTTTGGAAATAAGTGAATGAATGAATGAGTGGTCTAACATTTCTTCTGCCCACGAAGCTTCAGCCAAAACAAGTATCTGTTGGCTCATATTGGGGTTGGCCATGTGAGACAGCACCCCACTATTACTGTGCTGCACCAAGGGATCTACTTTGTAACAAAGGAGGCAAGGACAAGAAGGGAACGTTTGTAAATCAGGAACAAGCTTGGAGAAAACATAACTGACTTTTCAGGTTTAAAGGCAGATTACACTGTTTTAGCAACAGTTGAAACATCTAGTTCTGCTGCCTGTGAGCACTTTCTGGGGTTGCATTTAGCCGCTGCCTTTTGACTCCACTTTCCAGGGAGGTCCAGCCTCTTACCTGAGGTCATTCCTTCAGTCTTTCACCACTTGTGGAATGCTCACTGCACATGAGTTGGGGTCATTTAACAGAATGGGTCAGACACATTTGGTAGCAGTGTGCCTTTGGTCAAGTTAATCAACCTCTCCAAGTCTTGGTTTCCTCACTTGTGAAGTGGGGAAATGATGAGACAGATAGTATTTATAAAGCACCCAACCTGGTGTGTGGTTAGGTGCTGTAGGCACTTGAGAATTCAGGCTCTGGGAGAAACAGACGTGTCCTGCTCTTGAGGACTCCAGTATCTGAGAGGAGAGACAAATAGGCAACCTCACAACGGAAGGCGAGCAGGAGGGGGGTGGAAGTCACTGCAGGATGCTGAGGAAGTGGAGAGAGCCTCCTTCAAGGAGACAGCTTTCAAGGTGGTTGTGAAGGATGTGATGAGTTTTGCAGGCGGACCAGCTGGAAAAGACATTCTGTGTCCAGGGGACACAGGGGAGGCCCAGGTTGTGCCTGGGCACAGAAAGCTTCCAGATGTGGCTGAAGTGGGGTGTGGAGGGGGTGATGGCGGGCACTACTCTTCCCACTTGGGCATCACATCAGCAAGGTTTTTGGAAAGCTGCTCCCTGCCATGACTTGCCAAAGACATTAGGTTATTTGTGCCCTTTGGCTGAATGCTCTTGGGCAAGGGGTCCTCTTTCATTTTTCTTTTTAGAACCCACCTTCTGAATGGGCACCTTGCACAGGGCAGCACTCAATAGTATTTGTTTGGTTGTTTGAACATGCTTATTCTCTGAAGAAATCATATCCTGGCTTCAGACGGGTCCCAGAACTGTTAGGAAGACCACTGCATGACTTGGTGGATATGCCTGCTCCTCTGATTTTTTAGTCCACAGTTTATGCTGAACTCTGAGAAAGCTCCTGGGTCACAAATGTGTGGTGCTTCTAGACTAGTGCTTCCTTCTGAGGTTCTCTCATGCCCTTAGTGGACCTCCTTAAGCCCAGGTATACTGTCTTCAACCTCTAATCTTCATTCCGGTTGTATAGTCTTGAGCTCTGACCTTCATCCAGATTATGCTGTCTTCGACCTCTGACCTTCATCTACGTTATATTGTCTTCAACTCTGACCTTAGTCCAAGACCTTATTGTCTTCAGCCTCTGAGGTAGCCAGGCTGGCCCTGGACAGTCCATGGCCTCTCTGTCTGATCTCCTGTCAGTTTATAGCCCTCATGGCTAAGCAGAATTTACTTGCTAAATAATTCCATTTCCAAATTGCTTTTCATTATTTTCCTTGTTAAATGTTTTCACAGTGGAAAAATCTAGTTAATTGAGAATTTGAGTAATTAACTGAAATATCAGTGAACTTCCTGAACTAAGAGGGCAGTAATTAAAAGCATGGGATTTGGGGGTTGGCCAGGCCTGGGTTCCAGCCCTCCTACTTACTGTAAGGCCTAAATTACAGTCATGCATCACTTAACAATAGGGTAGCCTGAGAAATGTACCATTAGGCCATTTTATCATTGTGCAAACATCAGAGTATACTTAGATAAACCTAGATGGTCTAGCCTATTACACACCCAGGTTACATGGTCTAGCCTAGGTGAATTACTGCTGAATCACTCCTAGGCTACACACTTGAATAGCATGAATATAGGAGGTAACTGTAACAAAGCAGTGAGTATTTATGTATCTAAACTTAGAAAAGGGACAGTAAAAATATTGTATAAAAAACAAAAACTGGTACACTTATATAGCGCACTTCCCCGTGAACGGAGATTGCAGGACGGGAAGTCGCTCTAGGTGAGTCAGTGAGTTAGTGTGGAGTAAACGTGGAGGCTGCCTAGGATATTAGTGTACATCACTGCAGGTTTTACAAACACTGTACACTTAGGCCACACAAAATTTATATAACTTTTTTTTTCTTCATTGGCCAAGTGTGTTGGTAGTTCATGACTATAATCCTAGCATTTTGGGAGACCAGGGCAGGAGGATCACATGGGCTAGGAGTTTGAGACCAGTCTTAGCAACACAGAAAGACCTCATCTCTACAAAAAAAAAAAAGCCAGTCATGGTGGCACATGCCTGTAGTCCCAGCTACTTGGGCGGCAGAGGGATCACCTGAGCCCAGAAGTCTGAGGTTGCAGTGAGCTACGATAACATGAATGTACTTGAACCCAGCAAACAGAGTGAGACCCTGTCTCAAAAAAAGCAAAAAAAAATTCAATAATATATTAACTTTAGAATTATCATAGCTTTTTTAACTTTATAGACATTTTAATTTATTTAACAATTTGACTCTCTTATAATAACATTTAGTTTAAAATACAAACACATTGTACAGTTCTATGAAAATACTTTCTATGTTTATATTTTTATTCTATAAGCTTTATTACTATTTTTTGAAGTTTGTACATATATTTTACTTTTAAAATTTCTTTGTTAAAAACTAACACACACACACAGGCCTACACAGGGTTAGGATCACCATATCACTGTTTTCTATCTCTACCTCTTGTCTCACTGGGAGGATTATACATGAATTATGTAGTGATCTGGAGAAGCAACAATACCCACGGAGCTGTCATCTCCTGTGACAACAATGCCTTCTCCCACAATTTCTCCTGAAGGACCTGACAGAGGCTGTTTTACAGTTAACTTCTTTAATAAGTAGGAGTACACTCTAAAATAATGATAAAAGTGTAGACACATTAATCAGTAGCATAGTTTTTATTATCATTATCAAGAATTAGTTCTATATACAATCGTTTGTACTATGCTTCTGTATGACTGGCAGTGAAGTAGGTTTGTTTACACCAGCATCACAGACACTTGAGCAATAAATAGGTGGTGCTATGATATTCTGACTACTAAGATCTCATTAGGCAATAGGAATTTTTTAGCTCCATTCTCGTTTTATGGCACCACCACAGCATACGCAGTATGTCCTCGACCACAACCTCATTATGTGGCATGTGACTATACTTCAGTTCTGTAAGCCTTGGTTTTCACATCTATGCAAGTGGAATAATATTGTGAAAGAATTAAATGCAATAATGCGTGTACTGATTTTGAGCAATTTTATATAATATCCTCCAGATCACTACATAATTCATATTTTAAATAACTAGAGATGCAAACTGAAAAGTCAGAGTCATAAATCAATAAAGTACAGCATTACAACTTTTCTAAAAGGCATAACTTAACCTAAATATAAAATTAGTAAACTGAAATTCTCTTTGGATTGCCCTTTTTCTTTATAAAGTAAACTCCATGATTCCAATGGCAGAGTTTTCCACTTAACACGTATTTATTGATGTTTGTGTCTGTGGCTTCGGTGTGGGTTTGGTCTTTTAAAGTGAAGAGAAGATCATGATCCTTAGATTGTAAACAACTCACAAAACGAAATCTAAATTTTTGTTTTAAAAGTTAAAAGAAGTTCTTCCAAGAAGTTAAAAAATAATAATTGTGGCTCAGCGCCAGTAGCTAATTGAGTAGGGTGTCGGCCCCATGTACACTGAAGCAGGAGGGCTCAGGCCCCAGACCAGGCCACCTAAACAAGGACTACTGCAACCAAAAAAATAGCTGGGCATTGTGGCAGGTGCCTGTAGTCTCAGCTACTTGGGAGGCAGGCTGAGGCAAGAGAATAGCTTAAGCCCAAGAGTTTGAGGTTGCTGTGAGCTGTGACACCACAGCACTCTATCAAGGGCAACATAGTAAGGCTCTGTGTAAAAAAAAAAAAAAAAATTAATTAATAATTGCCTGTCTAACAATTTCAGTGATTTTTACCATCAGGGCATTGATCTACTTCTTTCACAGAGATAGTAAAGTCTAAATCAAATACTAGGATTTTACAAATTAATTAAGACTCTTTTAATCTAGAATATGATTTCCAACTACTGACTTATCCAAGTGATTCTTACAAACATAAGGATAGTGTTTAAATACAGACACATGTCCTGGTTATCTATTACTGTGTAACAAGTGACCCCAACCCAGTGTTGTAAAACGACAGCGAGACTTGGTTTCCCTCTCAAGTCTGCATCTGGGGTAGGCGCAGAGGGACTGACTCATCTCTGCTTCCTGCGTCATTCACTCAGGCAGCTCCTGGGGATGATGTCATCTAAATGACATCATCTGATGTCTGCCAGCTAATACTTACTGGCTATGGGCTGGAACACCTGTCCCCAAGGCCTCTTGTGGCTCCTTGGCCCTGCTTAGAATACTGCCTAAGTTCCAAAATTGACCATTGCAAGAGAGGGGGAAGCAGAGGCTATTTCACCTTTTTTTGACCTAGCCTCAGAAGTCTCATCAAATGTCCTACACGCTATTAGCTGAGGCTGATGTAAAGAACCCCTGAGATTTAAGGGGAGTGGCTATGAACTCCACATTTTGTTGAGGGAGAGGTGAGGTTCTGGTAGAGCAAGTAGGATAGGAACTATTTTTGTAAAACACGATCTACAACACCTAGATTTCAATGAGTCAATGCGACATCTTTATCTACTATGGAATTTTTCCAATGCCTTGTACCCAATTTAGAAATTAATTCACATGCTTCACAGAAGCATGTTTTGAGCTATGCACTTTACTAGGTGATATATATATTTTAACACTAATATGACATGATTAGATACATGAAATTTGTCAGTGCCTCTGCTTAAAACAAATATTGCCTCATAACTTATTCATAATTTGATTGTGAGTGGTTTAGAGTAGTAAGAGTCAGACTCAGGGTCTGAGCCTGGGGACGAATTGGTTAAAGAGTGTTTGATTCATAGTAAGCACTCAATAAATGTTAGCTATCATAATAGATTACCATTAAAATGGTTTCAAATGTTTATAACAATGTGTACCACTATACAAAGAACAGAAAAACCTTACTGTGGAAGAACTTTTATGTTAGAAAAAAATGCAGCAAAAAAACATTTTTAAGTGATGTATTAGAGTGGAAAGACTATAGGAAGTTCTTTTCTGCTTTTCCCAATATTCTAGAGACTTTTCCCCTAAAAGTAAATTGCTAGGATAATGTTTCAAAATGTGTTTTTAAAAATTAAAAACTATATCTGCTAAGCTATACCTAAAACAATAAAGCTATTTCCTGTTACAAGAAAAATGCAAAAAAAAAAAAAAGAAAAATGCAATTTTTAAAGGTATATATTTTCTATACACCCTTTAAAGTTAATCATTTTGATCTGTGTTAGACTTTTGTTCGCATCAATACAGCATGTCTAGTGTTGTATCCTGTGGAGAAGGGAAAGGAAACTGGCTTGAAGCTTACTGACATGTAACAGTCTCCACACTAATGCATATTGGTCAAACCCTGATGCCCAAAATACGATCTGCCTCCCTTTAAATCTCAGATAACCATCTATACGTTTCAGATTTATCACTCTGGCCCTAATGCATTTGCCAAACACATGAATATTTAAATATCCAAAACTATTGCATCAACAGAAAATGAGACAAATTTACATTTGGGTTTTTCCTTTGGTTACTCAAAGGAAAAGGTTGTGCACCTGTGCTGGGGACTATGGGAAATTCAGTTTCACCTGGAGAGCTCTGAGAACCGAAATGAAAGAACTTCAGTAATAACAACAGCTAACATGTACCAGTGCTTACTGTGTAACAACAGGCTACATGCTTGTCATAGATTACCCCCATTTCAGCCTCATAACAGTTCTACGAAGTATGAAATATTATTAATCCCAGTCTATGGGGAGGGAAACTGAAGCTCACAAATATTAAGTGACTTGCTGAGGTCCCACA
>CAUYON010125066.1:0-39299 GCA_963573935.1 Arctocebus calabarensis
CAAATTACAGGATTTCCCAAAAGAGAGAGAGACACACACGCACACGCGCACACAACCTCCTGTGGCTCAAAACACAGTATCACGGCCCTATCTGCAGGCAACTTGCAATCATTGCCAAATACAATTTAGTGATAAAAAAAAATCCTTTCAGTGATGAAAAAATACTTATAAGTCCCATTGAAGTACTGCTTTAGTTTAACTATACATAAGAAATTACTTAACCTTCTGCTATTCCAAATATGTTTAATGTTCATTTTTTAAGGTGAGCCTTCCTCCCCCCAAAAGTAACTGCATTTTATCTTTGAAATTAAGCAGGAAAACAAAGAAACAAAACCCCAGTGCTGGTGACAAATATACAGAGAATTCACTTCTTCATTCTTCGCAAAGACTGAAACCAATTTTCAGGACCATGAAGAGCTAGAAATTCACCTATTTTCAAAGACTTGTTTGTAGACTATGCAGCAACTTTGTTGTCTTTCCTATATTCAAAATCTGCAAACTCCCTGCCCCCACGACGTCCTCTGAGTCCGCCACAAAATCCTCGAGGGGTGGTGAAGCTACCATCTCTGCCACCACTGTGCCCTCTGCCACCACAGAAACCAAGACCTCCTCTGCCTCTGTACCCGCCACGGCCACGGTTTGGACGAAGTGGGATTCCAAAAGTTTCTGCATTTAATCTTCTTTCTTCAGCCCATGTTGGTCTTCATTCTCTATTATCATCACAGGAAATATTATCAAAGAAGGACTTAGTTTTGTCATAGTAGCAGTTCGGTCCCAGTGGATCTTCTTCATCAGCATTTCCTTCACTGTTCTGGGTATCAACTCCTGAGTCTCCTTTATCTTCACCATTTACAGGCTTGTTTCTCAAGTTTATCTTCTTTTAATTTAAGTTTACTATGAAACTCTCTGTCAATCTCCTCCTTGTTAAATTGTGCGTTTGCACTTTCAAAGTCAAAGTCTTTCTCAAATTTCATTGGACCATCTCACCGAATACCAAATCTTCCCCTGCCACCTTGATGACCCCCACGCCCTCTTCTTGGGGCTGAAGGAGCACCTGGAGCTACTTGCCTCTTGCTATCATTTCTGAGTTGCTCATTTTCTGGTCTTGATACTTTATGTACTTCAGCTTGCCTGTGCTCTTGATTCTCTACTGCTTTTTGGCTGGTAGATGGCAAAGGACTGGTTGACACAGGGCTCCTTCTCCCAACAGGTGCTGGAGCAGGTAAGTGGGCCGAAGCGGTCTGTACTGCTTGTTCCATGGTTGGGCTTTTTCTCAAAGGGTCTAACTGAGGACTTGAACGACCTTGAGATAACTGTGTTTTTAGCGATCTCGTATCCTGTGTAAAGGCGGAGCCTACTGCACTGCTTTGGGATAAGGTGCCACTGTTTGATGTTTCTGTTCCAAAGGAGGTAAAGGAGCTCCCCGCAACACCAACGGCACCAAACTGCTGCCCAACTAATGAACTTGGACTGAATTGGCTGTATGTTGGGATCCTGCCAAAAGGTCCATAAGAGCCCACTGATTGGAATGAAGATGCAGATGAGCGTCAGGGAAGACTGAACAATAGCAGGATCTTGAGGAAAAAACATTGTGATAACCACTGATTTGTAACGCAAGCATCAGTAATTTTACTTTTCATTGTCATCAATGCTGTGAAATGGAGAAATGTACATTTTCTATCATCTCAGGTGGCAGAAGTAGATAGAATAACCTGAAAAGAAGGCCCCATAAAAAGAAGAGTTAAACTGATGGGACTACACTGTACTTTACTGAGGTTTCCAGATCACGAGAAGGGTTTTGGGTCAGAGGCATGGGTATTTATAAGGTAGCAGAGTCTGACAACTGGGCAGGCAAATAATGGAAAGTAGATGTGATTTCTTCCTGCCACTGTCGAGTCTTCAATGACATTACTAAATCCATAAAATCATGAGTGGTTGAAGTTTGAGGAAAATAAAATGGAGTCTTCAAAATAGCTGGTGTAGGCTGGATTATAATAATATGAGCATAACATGATTGATGACGATTAAGGGTGACTGTAATAAACTAGAACTGGGAAGTTAGACAATCTGTAAAAAAAATTGTAAGCATAAAAACTGATTTATCAAAGATTTGAATCAAATTCACTCAATCCTTCAAGAAACAGAAGCCCTAAGTGACATCTGGGTTCATATATTTATTATTTCCTTTTCAGTAACGGGGGCCACAAATGCATAACTGGTCTTTTATAAAATAAGTGTGATCAACTATAAAGCGTTAATGTGTCAAATTTGTACAGAAATGGTAGGATGTTGTAATTAGGTCAACACCAATCATAATGGAAATACTTCCTTTGAATAAGGCAGAATGCCTAGTGACATACTCATAAAAACAAGCCTCCTCTGCACACTGAAAAATAATTTGTCCTAACATGACAAGCAAGATTGCACTTGCTTTTATATTTACCCCAAAGTACTAACTGAAATCATAAAGAAATTTTCCCAGGATCTCTTCATTTAAAAAATGTACCATCCAATAACATCTATGATCAAAGTCGCCAATACAAGGAAACCAGAAACCCCACTAAAATAGGTCAGCATTATTTTTTTTTTATTTAAGTCCATCTGTTTCCTTTATTTCTCCTTGTGCAGCTAAAATTCCATGATATATTTTTTTTTTTTTTATAATTTACAGGCACATGGCCTACAGACACATGAAGAAATGCTCACCATCCTTCATGATCAGAGAAATGCAAATCAAAACTACTTTGAGATACCATCTAACCCCAGTAAGATTAGCCCACATAACAAAATCCCAAAACCAGAGATGTTGGCGTGGATGTGGAGAAAGGGGAACTTCTTCTACACTGTTGGTGGGAATGCAAACTAGTACATTCATTTTGGAAATACATTTGGAGAATACTTAGAGAGCTAAAAATAGATCTGCCATTCGATCCTATAATTCCTTTATTGGGTATATATCCTGAAGTCCATAGGAATTTTTTTAATTTATTATTTTTATTTCTATGAGATTGTCATGATGTCAAACTTATTATCATTAGTCAAAAACTATTATCATTAGTCAAACTTATGCTAGTAACCACAAGATAAAGCCTGTAGCTCAGTGGGAAGGGCACCAGCCCCATATACTGACGGTGGTGAGTTCAAACCCTCCCCTGGCCAAACTGCAACAACAAAAAATATCTGGGTGTTGTGGCAGGTTCCTATAGTCTCAGTTACTCAGGAGGCTGAGGCAGAAGAATCACCTAGGCCCAGGAGTTGGAGGTTGTTGTGAGCTATGAGTCCACAGCACTCTACGAAGGAGAACAAATTGAGACTCTGTCTCTACAAAGAAAAGAAAGAAAGAAAGAAAAAAAGAGCTACTAAGTTCCTAAATTAGATTAAAATCCAGTCTCAGGAGTTTAAGTTCATAGTCACAAGCACTAGGTTACTCTCCACACCAGACAGTTAACCTGGGGACCCTACAGCCATTGGCTAATTAGTTGGAAGAGCAGAGACTCTCTCCTTGGTAGGTCTGAATGGTTTCTCTGGGTGTTGGACAGCAGCAAGCAGACCACTCAGTGATAACAGAATTGGATATGGTGATTAACGAGACCTACGGGTGCATTTCTGCAGTGAATGCTAACAAGATTGGAGAATGATATATGTCTACATATACGTGTGTCTATATGTACACATGTGTGTACCATGTACATGTATGCACATACAGAATTGCAAGCATACAGAATTATGTATATAATTTATTCTTTTGTACACGTAATTTTAGGCCTTATATTGACTCTAACCCTTTTAGTTTTCACATTTTCTTTCATTACAATAACAAATCTTTCTGATCTATTGGCTTTGTATTTTTGCAAACCTTTCAACCTAAAGATAACCTATTGCAAATCTTGGATTACTCTCTACCTCCTGGATTGAAGAGGTGGGGGTGGAGCAGTCTGTGTGGAAAAGGTAAAAGAATCCTGGAGTTATGAATTCAGTTTCTATTTTTGTGAATTCAGTTTCTATTTCTGCTTAGTTTTCTAACCAATAAAGAAATTATTCAGAATAAGCCCTACTTCAGAGCAGCAAGTTGAATAGAATTAAGACCTGGACTTATTTTCTTGTGGTATTTTCTTCAGCTCTACCACCCCATGTCATCAGCAGGGTTGACTGTGTCAAATCCACACAGCTCATGATCACTCGAAATAAACTGGGTGGGCCCGTTTGTGCTCCTGCAGCAGTTAAGGTATTGACTATTTAAAAGATGTCTGAACACAATAACTAAGGAAATGCCATGAAAGCTATGTTAACCAGTTCAATGAAAATCTTCCCAATTGTATATAAAATCAGCACACTGTACCCCATGATTGCATTAATGTACACAGCTATGATTTAATTAAAAAAAAAAGGGAGAAAAAAATAAAGGAACATTGGTGTGTGGAGTAGATCAAAGATAAAGCGTAGATGAGCTTTCCAAGACAAACAAGATATGATTAGCCCCCAAATTAAGGCTACAATAATTGCTGTACGGAGGATAGATTAAGTTAGATTGTAAAAGTACATTTTTTCTAGAAAAACAAGCTAAGAAAATTGTTGTCTACATTATTGTTGGTAATATAGTATGTAATTTTTTATAGTTATATAGTGATATATATATATATATATAATTACTTATTGTACTTACTATATATAAAAACGTTTATGACATTAGGAGCTAAGCTAAGGTGTTTTTATTTACATTCATATGAAGAAAACCGTTTTCTTCTCCCAGAGTAACAGTGCTTCTGCAGGTAGCATTGTAAACTCCCAATGCACATTCAAGAGTTTTCCAACCGCATGTTAAATCTGGCATTTTGTAAACAACGGGTCTTCCTGTGTGGCAAGGCCCTCTCTGTGGAAATGATTTGCTCAAAGACTCATCTCAGAAAATGCTATAATTTTCTCACAAGTTTGCCAGTTCCTATCCACTGCATGTGCACTTTTTTTTTTTTTTTTGATGAAAAAGTTCCCCTCTGTGGCACAGCCTTGGAGATTTAGAAGTTCAACTCCTGAACAATAGTTTCTCAAAAATATTCCAACTGCTTTTTAAGATGATGGAACGTCTGCATTTCTCTTCCATGTCCACATCCTAGATGAGACAGCCAGGGGTTAGCTGGGATCAGCTGCTTTCATCATCAGAGTGGCTGCTGTTGGCAGTCAGCTTGGGGCTGGCACAGAGGAGAGGGGGGCTCTGTCAGCTGGGCTAGCAAGGGACGAGTTTAATGGGCACACACTCAGTTTAAAGTTCCTTCTTTTGTACAGATCAAACCTGTTTACATTCTAATTGGTCTCCTTGGTGGCTTAGTCTCTCCACTGTTAACTTTCTTCTAATACGTCACAAACTGCCCAATCTTGCAAATGAGATTCTCAGCTATATGCAAATATGTTTATTTTGTGGCGGTAACCTGTTGGGTAGAAAGAAAATTAATAAGGGTCTGAGAATACCTATGCTCTTTACCTTGACTCAGCCACATGCAAAAGGCACAACATTATACAAGACGCCTCACATCCGTACCTCTCTTCACCTAGCAGGGGCAGACAATTTTGTACTAAGTGTATCTGAGATCCTCCCTAGCTTTAAAATCATAGTGACTTATTTTATCCTGCAAGTCCATTTGAAAATCAGAATCTCTGCATTCTCTACCCAAACTACAAAAATGTCTCTGCTATATAAATGTTTAAATTATATTCTAGTAAACTTCTGCAAGACTAAGTAGCTATAAAAACAAGTTAATAATGTACCAAGTTTCAGCGAGTTCAAAAACTCCCTGGAATCAAGTGACTGTATTTTAATCTTAATGTATTTGATTTCAAGATACATCAGGCATGTAAGGTTAACAAAATTGGCATCTTTTACAAGGCAGGAAGAAGAGAAAACAGCTAGTGAAAATATGTGCATCAAAGGAAAGACTGTGGCAGATTGATTCATCTGAATGTGTGCAAAGTTTATTGTTGAGAAAAATAAAAGACAGAACGTCTAATTGCTGAGTAAACAGTAACCACAGTTAAAAATTATATTATTCTTGCACAAAAATTACAATGAATATAATAGTAAAGACAAGACCACAATAAACTTAGTGTGTGAGAATTTTATAAATACTACAAACATTATTATAAATAAGTGGGGAGTTACTTCATAAAGATGCTAAGGAAAATGATTATTTGGATAAAAATGACATTAGAATCTTGTCTCAGATCATCAACCATACATAATTGTAGATGGGTTTCACAATTTGAAAAATGAATCTGTAACAACCAAAAGCAATTAAGGGACTACAGCAGAAGCTTCAAGGTTGACCACCTCCCTGTACTGACCACTTCCTTATATTGACCTTATTTTTACAGATTCGACGTGAGTGAATCGGTGCGGTAGCACTGGTGCCTTGTGTTGACAACCGCTTTATGTTGAACAGTTTGTTACAGTCCCTCGAGTGGTTGACTTACAGAGGTACTACTGTATTTATCTACAGAAGAAATGATGAAGCATTTCTAAGGTTAAGATTGCTAAATATTTAAATTTGAATTCTCCTTTTCAGAAATTACTATGAAAGAAAAATTAGGGTGGTGCCTGTGGCTCAGTGAGTTTGGCGCCAGCCCCATTTACTGAGGGTGAAGGGTTTGAACACAGCCCCAGCCTTCAGCTTGTTGTTGTTGTTGCAGTTTGGCTGGGGCTGGGTTCAAACTCATCACCCTCAGTAAATGGGGCTGGCGCAATTGAGACCCACACCATCCATGTTGTTCCAGACATCTGCACAGCACACTCATCTATTGCCGGTTCCCCTTACACTGGAAGAATGTAACCAGAGTGATTATTCCCCTCTGAATATTGCCTTGGGCTGTTTTCAGTTTTGCTCTTATGAATAAAGTTACTACAAATATGAAAGAATGAATTGTGTGTGTGGTTGTATATTTTCTTTCTTGTGTAAATACCTTAGAGCTACAATTCTAGGTGATAGGTTAGTTGTATTTTCAATTTCTAAGAAATTATCAGGGCTGTCTATTTGCTTTACTTAGCATGTTCTTGGCAGTGCAGAAAAAATTCATAATTGCCAAGTCATAGAAGAAGTCCAAGTGCCCATCGACCATGAATGTATTAATTAATTATGGTATATGTATAGCATGGAATACTAAGCAGCATTAAAAATGGAGACTTTACCTCTTTTATGTTTACATGGATGGATCTGGAAAATATTCTTCTTAGTAAAATATCTCAGGAATGAAAAAAAAAATACCCAATGTACTCAGTACTACTATGAAACCAATTTATAATCACTCACATTTTCATATGAAAATAAATCACAACTATAGCCTAGGATGAAGGAGGGAAGGGGAGGGCGAGGGGAAGGGAGCAGGTGGGTCGATAGAGGGAGGGGTAGTAGGGGGACCACACCTTATGGAGCATATTGCAAGTACATGTTGCACATGTACATGCAAGTACATGTTGTGTTCTACACCTGATAGTCCATGTATGTCTATTTGCTAAATGTCTTAACGCTGTAATTGGGTAAATGAGGTGAAGGCTATGTTAATTAGTATCATATGAGCACTACAATTTGTATAAATAATTAACACATTGAATTCCATAATGGCATAAATGTATTCATGACCTATGTACAAATGACTTAACAAAAAAAATAAAGAAATTACCAGGTTTCTTTAAAGTTGTCTATCATCATACACTCACATCATTTACTCCATATCTTTGTTAGCTTTTTCTGTATATCTGTATCCTTTAAATAGCCTATATATTTTATATTTTATTATGGTTTTCGTATGCATATAACATTTCAAATGTACATGATTATTAGTGAAATGGGACACTTTTTCATGTGCTTACTGTATATGTATAGTTTCTTTTTGGAAAGTATCATTTCAAACATTTCACTTATTTTTATTTTTTATTTTCAAAATATTGAAGGGATATAAATGTTTTGTTACGTGGATACATCATATAATGCTGAAGTCAGGGTTTGGAGTGTGCCCATTGCCAGGACAGTGTTCACTTTACCCAACAGGTAAGTTTTTATTCCTTGTGCCTTCTTGGTCTCCAATAACTTTACATTTCTTTGTGCTTGTGTGTGCCTATTATTAACTCCCATCTATTAATGAGAACATGTGCTATTTGCGTTTCCATTACCAAAATACTTAAGCTAATAATTTTCACTTCTGTGTAAGTTTCTGCAAAAGACATTATTTCCTTTCTTCCTCTGGCCAAGTAGTAATCCATGGTGTGCTTATACACACTGTCTTTATCCACTCACGAACTGATGGACATGTAGGCTGATTATCCCTGATTGTGAATTGTATTGCAAAAAACATTAGAGCACAGGTGATAAATTGACTTATTTTCCTTTGGATAGATATCCAGTGGTGGAATTATGGTATCAGATGATAAGTCTACATTTATTTCTTTGAGGGGTCTCCATACTGTTTTCCATAGAGGTTGTACTAATTTGCAATACCACAACATATAATCATTCTTTTCTCTCTGCAACAATACCAGCATCTATTGTTTGATGACTTTTTAATCATGGACAATCTGACAGGGGTAAAATAATATCTCATTGTGCTTTTAATTTGTATTTCTCCAATGATTAGTGATGTTGAACATTATTTTTTTCAGATTCTATTACTTCTTTATTTATTTATTATTATTTTTTGTTTGAGACAGGGTCTCATTCTGTCACCCAGATTAAAGTGCAGTGTTATCATCACAGATCATAGCAACCTCAAACTCCTGGGCTCAAGAAATCTGTCTTCCTCAGCCTCCCCAGTAGGTGGGACTATAGGCACAAGTCACTAGGTGCAGCTAATTTTTTTCTTGCTGGATTTTACCATGTTGCTCAGGCTAATTTTGCTATTAAATTTTTTTGTTTGGGATTCATTGAAGGCACAAAGAATTAGGTTACACTGATTACATTTGTTAGATAAAATGCATCTTATAATTGTGTCCTGCACCCAAGAGGTATTCCATAACCATTGGACCCCATCTTTCTCCCTTCTCCCCCCTCACACTTGCTCATTCCCCTACCCAACCTTGTACTAGATCATCTCCTGCCTTCATATTAGAATAGAGTACACGGGATTATTGTTTCTCCATTCTTGTGATGCTTCACTAAGAAGAATGTGTTCTACCTCCAATCAGGTTAATACAAAAGATGTAAAGTCTCCATCTTTTTTAGTGGCTGAATAATATTCCATGGTTTACACATACCACTGCTTGTTAAGCCATTCCTGGGCTTGTGGGCATTTAGGTTGCTTCCTCATTTTGGCAATTATAAATTGAGCTGCGATAAACAGTCTAGTGCAAATGTTCTTATGATAAAAGGATTTTTTTTTCTTCTGGATAGATGCCTAGTAATTAGATTGCAAGATCATATGGGAGGTCTAATTTGTGTTCTTTGAAGATTCTCTATACTTCTTTCCATAAAGGTTGTATTATTTTACTGTCCCACCAGCAATGTAAAAGTGTTCCTTTCTCTCCACATCCATGCCAGCATCTGCAGCTTTGAGACTTTGTGGTCTGGACCATTCTCACTGGGGTTAGGTGTTATCTCAGGGTAGTTTTTTATTTGCATTTCTCTGATGATTAGGGACCATAAGCATGTTGCATTTTTTTCACTTTTTTTTTTTTTTAGCTATTCACCTGTCTTCTTTAGATAGGGTTCTATTATTTATCTTCTTGCCCAGTGATATATGGGATTTGGGTTTCTTTTTTATTGATTAATCTGAGTCCTCTATAGATACTAGAAATCAAGCTTTTGTTCAATTCATAATATGTAAATATCCTTTCCCATTCAGAAGGTTGTCTACTTACTTGGATTGTTGTTTCATTAGCTATTCAGAAGCTTTTCATTTTTTTAAGTCCCATTTGTTTACTTTTATTGTTGTTGCAATTGCCATAGAAGTCTTCTTCATAAAAACTTTCTCCCAGTGGATATCTTTAAGGGTTTTCCCCACACTTTGTTTGATAATTTTTATTGTTTCATGCCTTACATTTAATTTTTTTATCCATATTGAATCAATTCTGTAAGTGGTGAGAGGTATGGGTCCAGTTTCAGTCTTTTACATGTGGTTATTCAGTTCTCCCAACACCATTTGTTGAATAGGGATTCTTTTCTCTGGTGTATGTTCTTATTTAGCTTATCAAAGATTAGGTGGCTGTAAGAGGTTAGCTTCAGCTCATGGTTCTCTATTCTGTTCCAAATGTAAATGTCTCTATTGTGGGGCTGGGACTGGCCAGGTTTCCACCTGACTTATCTATTGTATGAGTGCGGATTCCTGTGCTGTCTTGTTTGGGAATAAGTTCCTGTAGGTGTTTGAGGGCTATCCGCCTTGGCAGAATGGAGAGAGAGAGAGAGAGAGAGAGAGAGAGAGAGAGAGAGAGAGAGAAACAGTCTTTGAGGGAGAGAAAATGTCTCATTGGAAGAGTAAATCTTAGCAGTCTTCTGGGAGAGGCGCTGGGAAGCTGCCTTGCAGGCAGGAGAAGTGAATGAGTTAGAGTGAGAGAGTCCGTGAAAGAATGTGCTTACGCTCCCTGGCTGCCTTCTCCTGCAGCTTCTTATAGACGTAATCCTGCAGCTATTAGCACCACAGATATAGAGACTGCCAACCACAGATGTTCTCATCTTGTAAGCTTTCCTGTCAACGAGAGCCAAATCCCTTCCCCATGCCCTTATCACCAACATGTTATATTACTGAGAAGTTACTGGTGTCTCTTATAATTACAGAGTATCTGAACTAAACTCTTGCTTCTCCTTCCCATAAGCTATATGGTCTGCTACATCTCTATTTTTGTGCCAATACCATGCTGTTTTGATCACTGTGGCCTAGTTGTATAGCTAAAAGTCTGATAAGATGACACCTCAGCTTTTTTTTTTTTTATTATTACTAACAATTTCTTTAGCTACACAGAGTTTCTTCAGGTTCCATACAAAATGAAGAATTATTTTTATTCAAATCTTGAAAATACAATGATGGTATTTTAATGGTGATTGCACTGAATTTATAGATTGCTTTGGGAAGTATAGACATTTTAACAATGTTGATTATTCCTAGCCAGGAGCATGGTAGGTTCTTCCATTTGTTAATATCTTCTGCTATTTCTTTCCTTAGGATTTCATAATTTTCCTTGGAGAGGTCCTTCACCTTTTGCAGTATGTAGTCTTAGGTATTTCATTTTTTCTTTAGGCTTTTGTGAGGGGAAATGTGTCCTTGATTAGCTTCTCATCTTGGCTGTTATTGGCATATACAAAGGCTACTGACTTGTGGACATTGATTTTATATGCTGAGACATTGTTGTATTTTTTGATCACTTCTGGGAGTCTTGTGATTGAGTCTTTGGGGTTCCTTAAGTACAAGATCATATTGTTAGCAAAGAGCAAGAGTTTGACCTCTCCTGCACTCATTTGGATGCCCTTTATTTCCTTCTCCTGTCTGATTGTGACTAGAACTTCCAGCACTATGTTGAATAGTAGTGACGGTAGAGGACACCCTTACCTGGTTTTAGTTCTGAGTGGAAAGCAGTTTTACTCCTTTCAGTTTGCTGATTGAAGTCATAGATAGCTTCAATCGATTTCAAAAATGTGCCACCTATGCTTACATTTTAAAATATTTTAATTAGAAAAGGATGCTGAGTTTCATCAAATATTTTTCTGCAACTATTGAGAGGATCATATGGTCTTTACTTTTGCTTCTTTTGATATGGGGAATGACGTTTAAGAACTTGTGCATGTTAAAGCAGCCTTGCATCCTTGGGATGAGACCTACTTGATTGTGGTGAATGATTTTTTTTTTTTTAATGTATAGCTGTAATATATTAGCTAGGATTTTGTTGATAATTTTTGTATCTATATTCATTAGTAAAAGTTATCAGAAATTCTCCTTTTTAGTTGGGTGTTTTCTTGGTTTTGGCATCAGGGTGATTTTTGGCTTCATAAATTGTGTAGGCAGAGATTCCTTCCTTCTTAGTTTTTTTGAATAATTTCTGTAGTATGAGTATAAGCTCTTCTTTGATGGTTTGATAGCATTCTGGTGTGAAGCCATCTGGACGAAGGCATTTGTTGTTGTTATTGTTGTAGTGAGATTTTTCATTGTTTCTTTGAGCTCAGTTCTTGAAACAATAAAACAGACTTGAAATAGTCTGTTCAAGGGCTCTATTTCTTCTCATTAAGTCTAGGGAGAGGGTATGTTTCCAGGTATTGAGGCATTTCCCCCACATTGTCAAATTTCTGGGCATAGACTTTCTTGTAATCTTCAGAGATGGTCTTTTGTATTTGTGTTGCATTTGTTGTTATTCCCCCTTTATCATTTCTGATTGAAGTTATTAGAGATTTTACTTTTCTGTTTCTAGTTAATATGGACAAAGGTTTGTCTATTTACTTTTTAAAAATCTTTTTGTTTTGTTAATTTTCTGAATGATTCTTTTGTTTTCAATTTCATTTATCTCTGATTTAAGTTTGGTTATTTCCTTTCTTCTGTTGGGTTGGAATTAGATTGTTCTTCCTTTTCCAATTCGATAAGATGATTCATGAGTTTGTTGATGCACTCTCTTTCTGTTTTTCAAAAATAGGCATCTAATGTGATAAATGCCTTCTTAAGACTGCTTTTGCTTTATTCCACAGGTTTGGTAACTTATTTATTCATTGTTGTTATGTTTGAGGAATTTAATGACTTCATCTTTTATCTCTTCTTGAACCCACCTATCATTAAGTATAAGGTTATTTAACTTCTTGTCTTTGTGTGAGGACGAACATTTTTGTTGGAGTTGCATTCCACCTTAATTGCCTTCTGTTTTGAGAAGATACAAAGTATAATTTCTATTCTTTTGATTTTGCTGAGGTTTGATTTGAATCTAGGAGATGGTCAATTTTGGAGTACGGACAATGTGCTGATGAGAAGAATGCATATTCCTTAGCTTTTGGATGGTGTCTTGTGTATATGTCTATTAATCCCATTTGTTCTAGCATCCCATTGAAGTCCTTTGTATCTTTGTTTAGTTTCTGTTTAGAGAATTTGTCCAGTTCTGTCAGAAGGGTGTAAAGTCCCCAATATTATGGTGTTATGGGATATCATCTTGCTCAGATCCATCAAAATCTGTTTCATAAATCTAGGAGCAATTAATCTAGGTTCATAAATATTTGAAATTAAAATTACTTCTTGTTCTATTGCTCCTTTGACAAGTATAAAGTGTCCAAATTTATCTTTCTTAGGTTGCCTTATATCTGCTTGTATCTGCAAATAAGATTGTAACCCCTACTTTTTTTCTGATTTCTATTTGCTTGAAAGATTGGTTTCCATACCTTAGCCCTGAGTTTTGATTTATCCTATAAGGCTAGGCATGTCTCTATCATAAAAGAAAACTTCTCAATTTTTCAATTCTCAACTACCGGAGATAGCATATGGATGGCTTGTACTTTTTATCCAATTAACCAGCCTGTGCCTATTCAGGGGTGAATTCAGACCAGTACATTAACTGAGAGAATAGATAAATGTGGTGGAGTTCTATTCATCTTATTTTATGAAAATGTGTTGTGTAGTTTTATACTTCACGCAATTATGGAAGCTAAGTTTTGACTTTTAGCTTCTGTTTACTTTGCTGGTGGTCAGTGTTGGGAATAGGTCTAAGTATTTCCTGTAGAGCTGGTTTCTTTGATGCAAAAGTACTTAGTGCTTGTATATCCACCAAAGATTTGATTTCTCATTCAATTTTGAAGCTTAGTTTATCAGGATACAGAATTCTGGGCTGAATTTTTTTTCTTTTTTTAAAGAATGTTAAAGTGTGCTATTCTGGCTTGGAAGGTTTCATGTGAAGAGTCTGTTGTCATGCCACAGAGGCTCTGCCTCTGCAGGTCAATTGAAACTTACTCCTGGCTGCTTGTACACTTTTTTCTTTCATCTTCACTTTGGACAAGTTTATTACAATGTGTCTTAGAGAGGCTCTTTTTAAGTTGAGATGAACCAGGCATTCAATAGCCATCTGAGAGGAGTGTGTCAGGTTCTTTAGTAAAAATTGAGAAGTTTTCTTTTATGATAGTCTCCAGGAAGGCTTCCATTCCTTTGGGACTTCATGGATCATAGTTCTTTAAGCACCTGTTTTGCTTTCTCTTTCTTCTTTTCTGCCTCTTTAACTACCTGGGGTAACTTGAAAACTTTAGCCTCTAACTCTGAGGTTCTTTCTTCTCCATGGTCTCATGTATATTTTTATACTTTCTATTGCCTCTGTAAATTCTCTGATTGTCTCCTTCATTTCCTTAAGCTCTGACGTATCTTTTCTATATTCTACAATCTCTTGTCTGATTTTTGGTTCTGTCTTTCCATTTTCTTGTCCATTACTTTTATTGTCTTTGTCATCCATATTTTAAATTTCCTTTCTGTCAAGTCCATTAATTCTTCTTTTTTCGTTGTTGTTGCAGTTTGGCCAGGGCTGGGTTTGAACTCACCACCTTGGGTATATGGAGCCAGCACCCTACTCACTGAACCACAGGCACCACCCAAGTCCATTAATTCTTTATAGGTGAAGTCTTCTGCAGTACCTGCCTCATGTCCCCTTGAGGGAGTTCCTCTGTTTTGGGTTCTCATGTTGCCCAAATGTTTTTGTTGGTTTCTCCTCCTGTGTTCTTTCTCCTTGTTCACCTCCTTGTCTTCCTGTTTGCTACTCATGGCCTCCATTATTTTAAATAGACTTCCTTTCTCTTGATGACAAAACAATCATTCAGTCTGTGCAATATGTTACTGGAATACCAGATGATGCTGTGTTTTTTGTTTTTTTTAGGAGACAAAGATCACAGCCAACACCTTCTATGGTCCTTATTCCAAACTTAGTTGTCTTTGATGATGGCCCTATTGTTTCCTCAGCATTCAGATCCTGCTGGGTTGGAATAATAAAGCTCACAAGAATTCTTTAGGGGCAGGACTCACAGTGCCCATTTACTTCACTTCTCATGGGGTATAAGAGTCCCTCAGCCTTATCCAAGAGTGGTGTTCTGATCCTGGCAGTTGGAATTAAGCCACCTGTGTTTTAGATCCCTGCTAAGACTGTCTTAGGATCTTCCTATGATGGCAGCTCCCTGGCCACTGAGATCTCAATGTGCCTGACTTGCCAGCCACCAAAGCTATGGAAAATCCACCCCAACGACATTCATATCTGGTTGCTATATACTATTCAAGTCTGATCACTCTTCCAATCTTTCCACTCAATGAACAGCTTCTCTGAACAACCAAAAACTCTAGAAAGGCTTCCTCTAGTCCCAGAAGTTCATGGGGGTGAGGGGTGGCGCAGCTGATCCCAGCTGGTTGCCTAATTCATCATATTTCTGCTGCTTCAGATCAAATGCTGTGTCCAGTGTATGTTTTTGTCTGCTTTGTTCAAGATCAATTTCTCATAGCTATATGGTTTTAATTTTAGGTTTTCTGTTCTGTTCCATTGGTATATATCTCTAGAAAAACTAATGATACGCTTTATTCATAAACAAAAAATAGCCCAAATAGCCAATGCAATCTTTGACAAAAAGAACAAATCTGGAGGATTCACATTACTTGACTTCAAATTATAATACAAGGTAACAGTATTGTAATTCTGCCTGCACATTTAAAAACACATGTTTATTTGCATGTGTTTTCAAAATAATGCCTTTCAATGAACAGAAATTTGTGGGTTTGCTTAACATATGCAAAATAACTTTTTAATTTTTATATCATTATTATTACTATTACTTACTGCATTTTTCTATGAAAACTTGTCTTACCCACAAATCATAAATACATTCTTCCATTTTTATACAAATTTTTGTAATTCTGTCTTTTACAATTTTTGTCTTTATAAATAGATCTTTGATCTCTCTTGACTTAATTTGTGTGTCTGATGTGAGTTAGAGCTTTCTATTTTTTTTTTTCTTTCTTCTCACCTTATTTCCTGTCTATTTTATGGCTGTCTAGGGACTTCAACAGTATTTTTCAAAAGGACTTTCCTTTTCCTACTGAGTTGTTTTGGCACTTTGTCAACAATTGTATTTTGGGGTCTACCTCTGGGCGCCCTGACTTGTTCCATTGATCTGTTTGTTATTCTTGCTGCCTGTGCTACACTATATTGGTTACTGTGTTACTGTAGCTTACAGGAAATCTTGAAGCCAGATACTATAGGGCCTACAACTATTGTTTGATCTCTCTCTCTCTCTCTCTCTCTCTCTATATATATATATATATATATATATATATATATATACATATATCTCCAAAAAATGTGCACACATTTTAAGAAAGTAAAAAGCTGTTTTAAATTTGTAATACTCAAGACATGTTTGACCTCTGCAATTATAAGATATGCTCAAAGTGGCTTATACTCATCTTTTGTTACTGGTATATATTGAGTATTACAGTTAATACAGCAATAAATAATCTAAAACTTCCTCAAAATTATAAATTGGAGTAGATGTTAGAAGACCTTGATTGAACTAAAGCATTACTATAGTAATATGGTGCTACAATGTTAAAAGTATATTAATTGTTTATATTTTTCCTAGTTTGCACATATTTTACATGAATTAAGTTTTAAAAAATCTCATATACACAGTAACATACAAATATGGAGAAAGATATATTTTATTGGTGACTCACAAAAACTAATTTTCTATGTGTTACCTATAAATATCCAGCTAATACCTTTAGGGTATAATTAGATTTTTAACACATCCTCAGTTTTTTAACTGAAAAACATGTCTACTGGAATATTATTAGCAAGGAACCTTCTTTTGGAAATATTAGCCTAATTCCTACCTAACATCTTCATGTGATTTAAGGCTATTATTCTCTGTAGACTTGTAGGGTAGGTACATCAGTCACAGCAGAAAATGTGTATATTTTTACTTTTTTATTAAGTATGGACTTAAAAATCTTTGTGCACTAGTATAAAGAGTTGAGTGGTTTGCAATTATTAATTTTGAGCCAGAAGCCGAGATTTCATTCCCTATATAGAACTCACATTACAATCTGACAGAAAACTTATAATCCATATGAAACGATATGTGAGGTATTAGGCAAATGAAATGTCTTTTTACTTAGCTTGAATTTCTTCTTCAATCCTTTCCATCCGCCTACCTTGCTGTGTGTACCTGGACGTCAACCTGTCAATATTGCCCTTCTTCTATCACACAAAGCCTGGAGCAGACTAGAGATGAGTATTAATTTACTTTTTCTTTTTTTCAAAGAACCCCAACATTTTGCTCTTTGTTTTTCTGGAATGATGTACTTCATGAGTCAAAGCAGAGGCCACAGTCTTTCTATTCTACTCTAAGAAGAAAAAACACAATCATATCTTCTTCTGCATTTTTAATCTTTAACTTACACTTTTTAAAACTTGCATCCCACAAAACTGCTGTATTAAAATTTTCTCCAGGGGCCCCAGAGGGTTCTGCATCTTCCTCGGTACCCGGGTCAGAAGTTGCGTGGAAGAGGTGAGGCCTTCACAGTTCCTTTGTTGTGACCTGTTTTTACAGACATTGTCTGGAGTTTGGAAAATGCAGATGAAGCTTAGTAACCTGGGTTTTTCACGTTGGGAAATGTGTACACAAAGTACGATTAAAAAGTCTTTTTGTTAGAGAATATTGGGAAGAAAAGAGGATGTTTCTTAATAAAATTCACTCATCCTTTGCCGACAAAACTACACCAGTTGGTCATCCAAAGAGTTAATTTCCTGGAGCCATTTCTCTTCTTTTACCACAACCAGGCAGGAGCTTAGATTTTTATGAGAAACCAAAAATGCCATAATTATGTGCAAGGTTTGTTGTAAAACAGTGGCACGGCTCTAGCATTGGTGAAATGCAGCTACTCTAATTAATGCAAGTGCTACAGATTCTGCTTTGGGTTTAGACTTATCTTCTGTTTGACATTATGAATAGGGAGCAATATTTTATTGTTAATATGGGAATTAGAAATAACTTTTCTTAAAAAAAGGATTTATGTGGTTTAATTTTCTTATTATAAAAACTGAAGGTAAAATCGTAAGAACTCTCCTTTACATATTCCCCTGCCATCAAAAACAGTTAAGAATGTGTCAGGCAAATGGTTGATGCATAAGTTTCTTCCACTTTTCAGACCTAAAGAAAACTTTCTATTTAAATTGTCATTTAATCCCATGTGTTGTTCATGGCCAAGTTACAGAAGAAATTAGCTACACATCTTAGTATTTTACCAATTTCCTTTCCTCCAGAAATTGCGTTCACATTCTTTGTCAGTTTAATAAAAAATATATATCAAAAAATTCAATCATCCGTTGTTTTACAAAGAGCATGCATTAAAAGTTAATGAAAAAGATGCTTCTTCTAGCAAGAATACCAATGCCATGTGTTGTGGGGAGTACCAGCCCAAGTTAGTTTCAACACCCCTCCGTTTTCTGACTATTTTTGTAAGACACCACTGACTATTTCAGTAGACTCTCCCCACGATGCAGAGAGAAAAATCAAGGATTCAGAACCTGCTGGTCTTGCTGAGCTGGTGAAGTGAGGAAAGATGGATTCTTATATCAGCTCAGCCAAGAATTGCTTATTTTATCCAGATTTATAGTGTCTGCAGAACAAGAATGCTGTCACTCATAATGACTTCAGCCATCACTTATTTATCAGTCCAGGTAAATTATAATTCGCAATACACTGGGCAGCTGCAGTTTTTGTCTGCTCATCAGTCATTCCCTCTTTTTCTGTTAACACTACCGATTTTTCTCTGAAAACCACTCTCTCCCACATTCAGGCTACGTAATGTGCCTGTGTTTGATCTTGTCCCTCCAGTCTTCAGGGAATGAACGGCGCAGCGTTTGGGCACAGAGATTGACCAAACTTGGGCTATGTGGGCATCTTGAGTCAAGGAGAAATAACCACACATTCACTTGAAATATGAAGAAAGTGCAAGCTTTCTGCTCCAATTGCAAACCAATGCAACGCACGCCTGGAGCTGCTCAGTGTGGAAAGAACCTGCCAGGAACAGAAGAAAAAGACAGAGAAGAAGAAAGGCCTAATCTCCAGGCACACACTGCTTTCTTCTTTTTCTTTCTCAAGTTAGAGCAAATGGTGTGCACCGAAAGCTTTCTGAGGAATCAACAATCTTCCCACTAACGATGGAGGAACAAATGATAGAGGCTACAGATAAGTGGGGTCAGAGTGCAGAGCCTGACGGCGATGAGCCTTCTGGTGATGTTTAGCACAAGCAGAGATGCAGTTAGTTCTGATGAGCACATTCTCAAGGAAAGGCTGCACCATTCCCCCAGATGTCTGCACCAGGGCCTGGGACAACTGCGCCCAAAGGCAGAGTGGGCCAATGTTTGCTGCATTGTGTTCGTCAGGCTCTGCTGATGACTAGATTGTGTTTTTAAATAAAGGGTTTTCACTCGAAGCAGAAGAAAATGTGTCCAGAAACGTGGCTGTATACATCCCAAATCATACGTAAGTAACAGAGGGTAGAGTCTGATTTTAAACACAAATCTGCCTCATATTAATGGACATGCTCACCTTCTAATAACTTACTAACAGCTTTAGGGACAGTAACAATTTTAATAATTCCAAAAGTTCTTTTTCTAGACACTCCTGGTCAAAACAACCTCACCCACCAACAAGCCACAGTGCCAAACATCTTCATTAAGGAGTCGTCTTTGAATTCTGATTAGTTTAATTGCTGTGCTTTGGGGCAGAGTGCTTAAAATGTGTCTAAATATATTATACTGGATATACTTTTTTCAAATTAAAAAGGCCTTTTTTACAGTACTAAACTCTTTAATCTTATTAGTGGCTGTATATTTTATGCAGAAATTTTTACTTTACGATGAATTTTTTGTGCAATTTTATCATGAACATCAGAGGGACTTTGTGTGAGGACAATGAGAATTTCATTTACTTAGGGAATGGTTGGACCTCAAAGTCAAGATCGTTTGACAGCGTCAGAGCTGAGCATAGGGAATGTTGAACTGGCAGGAGGCACATAGAAGGTCATCAGCTCTGTGAAGGGACAGGGTGTGAACTGGTTTTATTTGCAGTCCACGAAGAAACGGAAAAGGACCATACAGAATAAAAGCTGTCATTAGTTGTAACATGACTAATAAAGCTCTGTTATTAAATAGAAATAGTTATGAAATTTGAAGTGTAAATAAAAAGGATATAAATCCACCATAATTATAAAATCAGTATATAAGATACAGCCTTAGAATTAACATACACTGAAACTGAAGGTGGTAGATTGATTGTTATAAACAAAGAGAAACCCAGATGAAAAATTCCAGCACTTAATACCACAAATTGATAAGATGATATGGAGTTAGAAATTGCAGGCTCGGCACCTGTGGCTCAGTAGGCTAAGGCACCAGCCACGTACACCTGAGCTAGTGGGTTCGAATCCAGCCCAGACCCGCCAAACAACAGTGACGGCTGCAACCAAAAAATGGCTGGGCGTTGTGGCGGGCGCCTGTGGTCCCAGCTACTTGGGAGGTGGAGGAAGGAGACTCACTTGAGCCCAGGAATTGGAGGTTGCTGTGAGCTGTGATTGCACAGCACTCTATCCAGGGTGACAGCTTGAGGCTGTGTCTCAAAAAAAAGAAAAGAAAAGAAATTGCAAATCAGTTTGCCAAAGTATTCAGTGATCCCCAGTGATCTTTGAGGAAATGTGATTACTGAGTTGACAAGTGTCCAGAGGAAGATGTGACACTATACTTCTCAACATGAGTTTTGTTAGAATACGCCATATCAGACTCAACACATTTCTCTTTGATTTTTAAAGATGCTGTTAGGTCTTTACGGAAGAGGTTTCTTAAACTTAAATATGCATCCAAATGACCTCCTGGGTTTGTTAAACACCAGATTGTTGGAATTCAGTTAAGCAGTGTCTGCAAATCTGGACTGAGACTTGAGAACTTGCATTTTTAATAAGTTTTAGGTGATGCTGTGCCATTGCCCAGTCAGCTCCCACCGAGGACAGGTGGACAGTCAGGATGAGCTGACTGGCCGTTGATCATAGCAGCTGCACTATTCTACTTTTTAAATTTTTAAAATAAATATGATTATGTATATTTAAAGTTTGCAATATAAGATACTTAAAATGCATGCTAACTGGTTACTATAGTGAAGCAGATTAACATATCTGATGCGTCACATGGTTCCTTTTATTGCGTGTACAGCTACAATGTTTATTTAACAGCAATGCCTAATACAATGTGATTTTATTAACTTGAGTCCTCTCGTATTAAATTAATCTGCAAGTCAGCCTGATGTAACAACTTCTTTCATCAGAATGTCTGTTAACTGTGCTGTTGGGAACCAAAAGAAGTCCTGGCAGGTCCTAGCTGGTTCCAAGTTGTCAAGTTGGGGCCAAAGTATATTGTTTTCTTCATGGATGTAAGCCCTCTGAATGCCAGAGAAAATGGAATTCATTCCACATCATTTAAGTAGAAAATACATGAGTCAAAGCTCACTGAGTGAATCACACAGTTGTTGGGCCAAAGGAAGGTACTCAAAGATAAGCTTACCGAGAAAATCTGCGATGCCTTATTGATGGTCTGGATGGGCTCACTCTTGTCAACCCAGAACCGGACCACATTATTCACCTGCCTTTCAGAGCTTCTTTACATCCCAGATGCCGCCCCTCTCAGCAGAGAGGTTTCTCCACATGGAGACTTTTCCTACAGTTGCTTATCTCAACGTTAAGATCTAGAGATGCGTGTGAACCTGGTTTATAAGCTTGCCTCCCACCCACAAGCAAATGGAGAACTGTATATTTCCAGAGTCTACTACAAAGGGACACCCCTTAGAAAGCGGGGATCTATCCAAACTTGGGGAAAATGTTCCAAAATGCAAGATGACTTTTTCAGTGGCTGTTCTGATTTAGTTTTTGTTAAAAGGTGCTAAAACTTGACTCGTTGATTTATGCCAACAATGTATCATCTCTCTCTTAGTTCTGTGAGGAGATGGGATTGAACTAGGACGTTCTTGCTGAAGGTCACTGATGCAGTTGCAGCCAACAGGGGCTGGTGCTGAAGGCTGGGCGAGGCTGGGTGTCCTGGCTGCCTCACTCCGTGGATATGCTCCCAAAACTCTAAATCAACCAAATCATCTGGAGCTCATGACCCAGGTCCATACACATTTGCTTTTTCCATGATGTATGGGCTTCCGTAGCACTATGGACACATTTAGAAGAAAGCAAGAGACCAGTGTGTGAGGGTCACTGTGAAGAAGCCACCTCCTCATCTCTGAAGGACTCTGAATGTGGACAGTGTCACTTACACCATATTCTATCAATCACAAGATCTTCCCAGATTCAAAGGCAGAGTGGCAATACCACATTGCAAAAGTGGGTGTGGACTGATAATTGTTGCTGTGGCCATCTCTGGAATGTGCAATCTGCCAGATTGCTGTTTGGAAGTGGACAGATGGAGCATTTTTTTCAATTAAGTCAATAAACAAACACCCGTAACATTCACTCATGCATATGCACACACAAGCACATGCTGAATGTTGGTATCTAGTCAAAAGAGACTTTAAATACTAAGATGATGATCTTTACTGCCTACTTACCTATACACACTATGCTAGAATTTGCAAGCACTCACTTTGATAGAAATAGGAGAGTGAAAAGCATTTGGCAAAATTTATCACCTTTCGTGATAAAACCTCTCAACAGAATGTTGAGGGAATGTTCCTCAACACAATAAAAGCTACACGCAACAGATCCATAGCTAACATATAGCTACTGTTGAAGAGTGGGAAGCTTTTCTATAAAATCGAGGGAAAGGATGCCCACTTTCACCACTTAAAGAAGAGAAATTTTAAACAGGGAGGAGAAATTTTATAAAGGTATTTTAATAGGAAAAGAAAAAGGGAAATTATATGTCTGCTGACCACATAGTCTTTTACAGGAAGAAAACCTAAAAGCTTTATTAAAAAAGAAGTTGTTAGAACCAATAAATAAATTTAGTAAAGTTGCAGGACACAAAATCACCATGCAAAAATGAGTAACATTCCCATCATCAATAGCAAGTGATCAGTAAATGAAACTAAGAAAACAGACCCTTAACTTTTGTTACAATAGCAACAAAAATTAAAATTAAGGTATAAATTTAAGTAAAGAAGTGAAAGACTTAATACTGAAAATAATAAAATCCTCATTAAAAAGTTACAGAAAACACAAATAAATAGACATCCAATGTTCATAGCTCAGAAGAATTAATATTGTTAAATTTTTTAAACCAGCCAAAGCAATATTTAGGTTCAGTGCAACCCCCATCACAATTCCAAGGCCACTTTTGCAGAAATGAGAAAAAAAAATAATACTTAAAATTAGTATGGAACCATAAAAGACCACAGACAGCTGGAACCGCCTAGACCACAAAGAACAAAGCTGAAGGCATCAGACTACTTGACTTCAGAATATATTGTAAAGTGATTGTAATCAAAAAAGTATGGTACTGAAATGAAAACAGATACATCAACCATTAGACCAGGACAGAATGCGCAGAAATAAACTCATGGACTTTACAATTGATCAATGTCTGACAAAGACTTCAAGAACAAACGAAGGGGAAAGCACAATCTTCCACAAACGGTGTGGGAAACTGAGTCTCCACATGCAGAAGAACAGCTGAGACCCTTACATTGCACTGCACACAAGTTTAACTCAAAATTAATCAAAAACATACATGCAAGACCTGAAACTGTGAAATTATGGGGAGAAAACTTAGAAGGAAAGCTCTGTGACATTGCTCTGGGCAAAGATATTTTGGATATGCCCCTAAAATCTTAAATAGCAAAGCAAAAAAAGGCAAACTGATTTCCATCATACTAAAAAGATTTTTCACTGCAAAGGAAACATTTTAATAAGTGGAGAAAGAACACACAGAATAAGAAAAACAAATTGCAAATCATATATTTGATAATTGGTGTTCAAAATATATTAGAAACTCAGCACAGCAGAAAGAGAAATAAGAGAAAAAAATGGCAAAGGACTTGAACAGAAAGTGCTCAAAAGAGACATATGAATGGCACACATAAAAAAAAGAATTCATGAAAGAATGTTCAGCATCACTCATCATCAAAAAAAGCCAATTAAAACATCAATGAGTCTTCACTTTGTACCTGTAGAATGGCTTTTAGTAAAAAGACGACAGATAACAAGTGGTGACAAGAATACACAGAAGAGAACTCTTATACACTGTTTGTTGGAATATAAATTTTATTATAGATATTATGGAGAACAGTATGGATGTTTCTTACAAAACTATAAAGACAGCTATCAGATGATCCACCAATCCCCCTGGCACTATCTCCCCCCCAAATGGAAATCAATATGTCGAAAGGATATCTTCACTCTCACTGTAGCATTATTCATAATAGTAAAGGCATAGAATCCACCCAATTTTCTATCAGTAGATGAATGGGTAAATAAAATGTTGTATATTTGCAAAATGGAATAGTACTAAGCCCCAAAAAGTGCCAAATTCTGTCATTTGGGACAACATAAATTCAGCTGGAGCACACTGCTGACATAAGTGAAATAAACAAGGCACAGGAAGAGGAATGTGTAATCTCACTTATATGTGGAATATCATTTTTAAAAGTTCAATTTATAGAAGTAGAATGCAGAACAATGATTATCAGAGGCTGAGTGGAGTGTACGGGGAAGTAGCATAGCCAGTTAAGGAGTGCGAAGTTTCTGCCAGACAAAAGGAATCAGTTTTGAAATCTATTGCAGAGCGGGATGACTATAGCCAATAATAACATGTTGTATGTTTTAAGTAAACTAAAGGCAAATGTCACATGTATTACCACAAAACATTAATGGAGTTCATGGCTATGCTAATTAGATGGATTTAATTTTTTCACTTTATATACACCTAATAGAGATGATGCTATTATGATTCATGAGTTAAAAATAATTTTCATAAAAAATTATAAAAAGAAATAGCAAAAAGATTGGGGTAGATGTTGAAACTTACTTCCTAGTCACAGATGAATACTCAGGTTCATCAGCACAGATTTCCATAGTGACGCTGTCTAATTTGCACACTTTACTTCTTCTTCTTTTGTCCTAATTGTCTAAAATGGGTACACTACAAACACAGTGATCAGTTAGACTGACAAATTGATGGACTCAGTCTTCCAAATTGATCTAGTAAAATATTGTTTCATCGTGTATCTGTGTTTTCTGTATCCATTCATCTGTTGAAGGACAGCTGAGTTGATTCTATGTCTGGATCGTTTTGAATAGCACTATTATGGACATGGGAGTGCAGATAGCCTCTTGACAGACTGATTTCCATTCCTCACCGATGTATTCCTAGAGGTGAGATTGCTGGATCCTACAGTAATCCTATTTTTAGTTTGGTGAGGAACCTTCATGCTCTTCTTTATAATGATTGTACCAATTTACATACCCATGAAAGGTGAACTAGGCTTCCTTTTTATCTGAATCTTTGCCCAAACATACCTTCCATCTTCTTGATAAAAGCCATTTGAACAGGTGTCGCTCACTTGAATTAGTAGGTTGTCATGATTAATAAGTAAGGTGCAGGACCTTTATAAAGAAAATTATGAAACCCTAAGAAAGGAAATAGCAGAGGATATTAACAAATGGAAGAACGTACCATGCTCATGGCTAGGAAGAATCAACATTGTTAAAATATCTATACAGATTCAATACCATCCCTATTGAAATACCAACATCATGCTTTCAAGACTTGAAAAAAAAAATTATCCATTTTGTATAGAACCAGAAAAAAAACCATATAGCTAAGACAGTTCTTAGCAATAAAAGCAAAGCTGGGGGCATCAGCATATCAGATTTTAGTTAGTACTACAAGGTCATAGTGGTCAAGACTGCATGGTACTGGCACAAAAATAGAGACATAGACATTTGGAATTGAATAAAAAAACAGGAAACGAAACTAACATCTTACAACCACCTAATCTTTTATAAATCAAACAAGTATATACACTGGGCAAAAGATTCCCTATTCAGTAAATGGTGCTGGGAGAATGGATATCCACATGTAAAAGATTGAAGCTGTGGACCTTCTCCACTCACAAAAATTGATTCCAGATGGATAAAGAACTTAAATTTAAGGCATGAAACAAACAAACAAAAAAATCCTCAAAGAAAGCATAGGGAAAAACACTTGAGATGTCAGCCTGGAGAAAGACTTTATGAAGAAGAGTTCCATGGCGATTGCAATAACAACAAAAATAACAAATAAGACTTAATTAAACTGAAAGGCTTCTGTACAGCTAAGGAGACAACAACCAAAGCAAATAGACAACCTACACAATGGGAAAGGATATTTGCATATTTGGGATAAGTTTTACATTAGAATTGATCTTTAAAAACTAAAGATTCCATTCACTCTGTGACTTTGCTTTTCAAATGCAAGTCTATTTTCACTTCAGAAAAACAGTTGTGCACAGTGTCACCACACTTATTCCTGGTCAATCTTCAGCTGGATAAAAATCATTTGTTCACATGACTTCCCCTCCCTCTGAAATATTTGGGGTAAGTGAATACTGTAATTGGCTGTCTCTGTTAGGAATTTTTATAAACACAGTTTTTTTGTGGAGTTTCTGTAGGACTAGTAATTATAGACAACATTCAAGATTGCTCTGCGTTTGATTATGAAAAATTTCCATGGACACCACCAAGGTGACTTACAAATATTCACCGAGACCCCTTAGACCTCACTCAGAATCCAAGATCTTTAGTTTTTAGAAACTTCTTCCAGATTCCAACAATTGCAAAGAAGTTATTTCATTTAAGTATTTGTGAAATCATTTAGTGCCATCATGAAAGTGAATACAGATTGGTTGAGTCGTATTAAATGAAAACCACCTTACATCTTGAATTAAATTAAGGAATATAAATGTTGATTCTTTCATTTTCCTAGTTATGTCTTCTATGTGAATAAAAAGCTCTGTTAATCTGAGACTAACAATTAAAAAATATGAGTCAATGTTTAGGATTCTGCTAGAGAAGGTATTTGGGGAGTCTCTAGATTCAGTGAAGAAGTTTTTACTTAATTTCCCTGTCTTTAAAATGAAAACATTGCACTACCTCTAATGAGTCCTGGTATCCTGAAGTCCAGATATACTAAGATTTCACTTATTCAGAAAATAATAAGCTAGTCTTTTGCTGAGCGGAGGACAGAAATTGGTGTGCTAGGCTGAAAATGGGTGTAACTTCTTTTTCAGACTTTCACTCAACCTTTATTTATAGTCCTTCCTCCTTTTCTAACTTCCAGAAAATGGGCAATTCTTCAGAAAAACCCACTTGCTTCCTAGCTTTCTCCAATACCATTTATGATTCTGCTTCTAGAATCTACTGAATCAGTTAAACAATTTCCTCTCTTTTCTACATTTGTTTTATTTTTATTTTTACTTTTTGCTATTGTCTCCTCTCTACTTACATGTATTTCTTGAGTTTTTCCTTTTAAAAAATTTGCTTACTGTTGTTTTAGGTGATTTATGGACTAACAAATGCAAAGACATACAATCATGTTTTCAGTTTTATCCCTGATGTGGGGTTTTATCTTTTCTCTTGCCTTGGACATAATACAAAATTTCCAATAACGCAGATGGAATGACTGCTTAGATAAGATATTTATTTGTTTTATATATAATATATCAAATCAATAAATGACATTGAAATAATTAAAATTTGCTGAGTTGAGGCATCTAAACCATACAAGTAATTTTCCTGATTATTTTAAATCACAGGCTTACTCAGAAAATTAACTTTTCAAAGTATAAACATACAATTCACATGTATAATAGTAGGGTTGTTTCATAAAGGAGAAATCCTTACATGAAGTCAGAACCATGACTAGTGTTAATCTCAGAAAGGAAACAACAAAGATTATTTTTCTATAGGAATGAAAGATGTATGAACGAATACAAATATGAAAGAAAACGATATGTACAACACTTTGTGAATGATGTGGTTAACATCTCAGGAAGTGTGGCATTTTAACGGACATCATGTCAACGACATGAATGGAGAAGCGAACTTGACATACAGCAACACCAGGGACTCTCTCAGCACGGCCAACTGTGAGGTCAGCCCAATCACTTTCTCTCTTGATGCTTCCAGGGCCCTTTGAGTGATGCGATGAAGACTGAAGTGATGAATTGAAATGGGCTTGAATTTAGGTAAAACATTCATAGAGTAAGTTCTGTCCAAATATTGGAAGTTCTTCATCAAAGAAGTCACTAGGACCAACTACATCTTGAAGGTTGAGAAGCAGTAATTCTCCATTGAGATCACCACACCCCATTCCCTAACCACACAAGACGTCACTAACTTTCGCTCCTTGCCTGTAGTGCCCAAGCTCAAGCCTTCACCCTTGCTCTATCCAGTAATAATTGTTGTATAACCAATAGAAAATCTACCTACCCATGTCACTACCAAAGTTAAATGAGAATAACACAAAACAGTTTTTTGTTCAAGTTAAAAGCTCCATGTCTCAGTGTGGTACAGCAGGAGCGGAATGATCTGGCCACTGCTTCTGTCTCCATTTACGAGTGATTCTCTGCATAGATTTTCTACATAGACTGTGACCAGTCCTAACACAGGACTTTGCTTAAGTTGCCGCTGTTACTTGAGTGCTAATCCCCCTGTTTTTGGTCTACACAACACCCAGTCATCCCTTCAGAAAGTACTTAACTCTGGCATCAACTTCAGAAGTTCTTCCTTTACCCTCCATTCCTCAGCCTCCGGTGAGTTCTCTCCTCTGTGCCCTGTTAAAACCTGGATATCTCTGGAACGTCCCTAAGACAACTGTCATCCTCTGCTGTGTCTATCTGTGGGACCAGGTTTTAGGTCTTCTGCATCCAGAGAGTGTGTTTTACTTGCATTTTTGCACCCATAATCCCTAGGAAAAATAATCAACAAATACTTGTTAATAAGTAAACAATTGTGTCCTCTCCCTATCATTAAGAAGAAATTTCACATTCTCAGTAAGATATGTGATGTTCATTTTAAGTTTCCAGTAAACAATTTAATTGGGTTTCTTTCCATTAATTTACTAAATTTCAGAGTTTTATGCTTACTTGTAACACGAAAAAATAATTAAGAAAAAAGAGGTACCCATGATAGTGACAAAACATAATCAGTGCTTCTTCATTTGTTGCAACAATGAACAATGAAATCTTTCTAGAGAGAGTGAGCTTATTTATCATTGAAGTTCTGGCACGGATCACATATGGACTCTGAATTGGTTAATCTTTCTTCAACACTACTGAAATTATTTCTACCAATAGCAATATATTCCAGACACACTATTCCAGAAGTTAAAACAAAAAATTAAATCAGAAGGGATTATCATTTGGCAAAGTTAGTGGTTTCTAGTTTGCTGGGTTCTCAGAAATAATTTTCCCTATCTTGGAGATAAATGGAACATAATTAGGGAAAATCATATACTTGAGAAAGGATTAAAAGGTAAATCTTTCAAAATTATCCAACTTTATTAAATAGTACAAATAGCATGATTTGAATATGCATACAAGGATGATAGCTCGGCATCATTATACAATTTGTACATCACATACAAACGGCCACTGGCAAGATTATAAATGCAACAGGCAAATCAAAATCACTTAATAACATAAAAAATCTCTGAAAATCATCAGTTTAAAATGAGGCATATAAGTTTAACAGAGACATATTTATTAAAATTCTTGGTAAATTCTAATCTTTAGTTTTTGCTTCTATAATACACATTCTTAAACCTCATGAGAAAAGGCAGGATTGGAGGGGGTTGTTTTGTCTGGAAACAGGTGACGTGTCTTTCGTCTGGCACAAAATCTCAAAGGAAACAAAATGAAACAGAGGACAGAATATTTGGCAAGAGATGTGCAATAACCCAACTTTAATTTTGTCCCCCAGTTTCTGAGTGCTCAGCTGGAGCTTATCATGTATTCATGAAAACACTTCACAATTGGGCAAGCCCATCGATACAATTGATTTAGACAATACAATAGCTTGAGAGTGATAAGCCAACAGTTCAAATTTCAAAAGTCCCAGGATGTGAAAAATTGAAACACACTATTTTTGAAATAATTGCATTTCATTCAGTTTTAACCACGAAAAATAAAGAATAAGAGGACTGCTTCTAATTTCAATTCCAGAAAATCACTAAGGTAATATGAATCAGAAATACCCACCACTTATATTTAGAAATCATCTGAGTCAACAATTTTATACATGTGACTCATCTGTATGTATTTATGTTAAGTAGCAGAAATCTCTTTGTAGCTAAAGAATGAAGCTGTTCACCATATGACTGTGAAGAAATCAACAACTGTGAGATATCTTATATCTCCAAGGCAGCAAACTGTCTGTAAGGACAATTTTAATATATGCCGTTCTGAACATTTATGCAAGCGAGCACCTTTTCTAGATTTAATGTGAAGGCAGTCTTCCAAAGTAAAATTGTTGTGTTGACTCATAAAACTTCACTCAGCCAATGGGGAATGTACATTGCTCTTTTGTGTAATGTTTGACCTGATTGAGCCTCGGTGATCATTGAGGTCTTATTCCCAATAATAGCAGCCATTCCTTTTTTTTTTTTTTTAATGCAGCTCAGAGTCACTTTGCCACAATCAACAATAGTTTCCAGAGAATCTGCCATTTTTAAAAGTGACAGGTTAAGCAGTTACTGAGAGGATATTTTTCTCCACAAAAGTAATTAAAATCCATGACACATTTCATCATTGCTTCCTTTCATAAGTAAAATCCCCTTCCCCCTCCCCCCCAACTTTTTACCTCTAACAATACGTGGAATACAAGGAATCATTACTAGGATAACACCAGGAAAGCTCCGTTCACTACTAAATAGAAAATTTGGACAGCTTCCTGAGTTGGAGAGTTGTTCAGACAAGAAGATTATGCACTAATAGAATCTATGAAAGAAATAAAAATATTGTTTCTGTTTTTGAATTCAGGATTTTGTATGCTTCCCTGGACAAGTGGAATGTTACTTAGATTAAAAAATGAAGAATGGTCATCAATTGGAAATGAAAAGGTCACTTTAGCTCATGACTCCTCATTCTGGGAAGTTTTGTAATAGGAAAGCAAATTCTTCTATTTTTGAAATATAGCTAAATTTTACCTAATATTTCATCATTGTGAATAAGGTGTAGGCAGCCAGAAATGGTTAAAAATAACAAAGTAATCCTAAGAGATCTTTTCTGAAATTGAATTTAACCGTGTTCTACAGATTTTTGTTGTTGTTGTTTGTTTTCTGAGTATGGTGTTACTCGACAATATGGGAGTTCTGGTGTAAAGTAACAAATAATTCAAAACAATAGACTTCAAGAAACACTTTATGATCAAATATTGTAGATATTTTTGTGAACAAATAATTGTTCATTTTGGTAGTTTGATAAAAGGGTGAAAAAATTAATTGTCCAAATTGATTTATATTGTTAATAAATATAAAATGTGACACCTTGATTCTCTCCTGAAATTTTTAGACAAGATTCAGTGTAAATAGGAAATATCATACATAAAGGAAAATCAACCATTGTTTATGTAGTGGAAATGAACCAAAATGAGAGAAACAAAGAATTATACACAAACCTTCTACAAAAGCTTGGAAAATAGTGAAGGCACAATACATCTCTCTATCATTAGCATATTACATAACCTACAAATCGCGTTTGATTATGTTTTTATAACACTATGAAATCGTGGGATTTTCCAGTTCAGGTTTGCAATTAGTAGTCTGCAAATATTAGTTTGTCTTAACATGTGAATACTTATTTGCTTAAGCTCTTTTGGGCTTTTTGTACATTTTTTTGCTTAATCGTATATTTTTAGTCTTATACGATTATCATTATATTTCACGTCTTTGGTTCTCTATCAATAGTCAAGAATCTAGAAAGACCTGACACGTCAACTCTTGATACATATTTTCTGTTCCATGAATATTGAATAAATTTTGTTAATGAGAGAAGCAGATCAGAATTTGTATATGGGGACTTTCTGGAAAAAAGTTAACCTACAGGAGTGGACTTCAAAAAAGTGTTACCAATTCTTATTTGTTTCTTGAGAAGGGCAGAACCCTGCTAAGAGCCAAGAAGCTGTGTTTCAACTTGAACTTTAGAAATGGACGTTTAAAGACCCTGAAGTGGGCTAGCATCATATCCAACTTGGGAGAAAGGAATTCTTACTGACGGACTTCACATATCAAGGGAAAAGTTTGGTGAACCGGTTATAGAACTTTTCCTACAATCACAGCATCAATAGAAAAATAAGGAAGAAAACTACCAGCTTTATCATGCTTTTCAAGAATTCATAAAAGCCCATTCTGGATCTCAGGCTGGATGTGGAGAAGTGTGAACATTCTGAGAGAAGAAAACAAGCTAGCACAGAGGTTGGTGCAGGACCTACCTCCCATGGCTAGCTCTCTGTCGAAACCCTTCAGTGTGTTTCAGGAGGATTAGAAACTCAGAGTGAATATGATGGGTCCAATGTCAGCAGGATGTTTCCTGCTCCATCATGTTTGGAATTCTGTGTGAACCCCTCCCCACACACACACACAGACACCCTTATACACACAGCAGAGAAGAAACAGTAATGTCATCTTTCTGAGCAGAAGAACTGAGAAACCCTGGCAGACGTTTAGCCTCAGTATTCCCTCCTGTATCTCCAGTGTAGATAAAACGTATCAACTACAGCTTTCATCAAAAGAAACACAGACTGTAATTAAGAATTGGGAATTGTGCATTTAATACTATTTTTCCATTCTTCCAGAAAACCCCCTGAATTAAAACAAATCTGGAAGATAAAAATAAAATGGGAATTAGTGTATTTCCAGAGAATTTCTGTAATAAAGACCTAGAAGATACAGCCAAAAGTGTAAGGATGGGTAGAAAGTGACTTGAATCTCCCCGGAGCGGAGGAGACGGGGCTGGCCCTGGCCGGGCTGGGACTTGAGTGTGGTGAACAGACAGCTGGTTGGCTGGCTCTGACCCCTCAGCAGTGAGGATGGAGGGACGTTTCCAAATATCCCACAGGAAGAAGACAGAACAAGGACAGGCTCCTAGGTCAAGGGCAGGATATGAGCTGAAGTTTCACTTCCACTTCATCAAACTGAGATCGCAAAAACTTAGGAAGGGAAAGACAAGGAAGCCAGCGAGATTCATCAGTTATTGAATTTGAATTCTGAGTTTAGAGAAATACTTTTTCCTGCTGTAAATTATAATAGATGAATTACCTTAAAAAATAGCAAAAATACATTTTCAATCATTGGTAGAATATGGTTTTCTGAGGCTCATTTGAATTCAGTTACCAGGAAATCATCATGAATACATTGATGTCCAACTGTGATGTGACAAATTCTGAAACTACTCCAACGAAGTTAGGAGAGGACTTTCTTCTGAGTAGCCAGTTGTGTTTTGTAGTAGAAGCAACGCATGATAAAAATAGAGATTAGAGTTAGCCCCTTTCTCTCCTCAAGAGGAGAAAAATATTCATGGCAGAAAAAAAATCCTAAGAGAATGTTCAAAAAGCATCAAATACAAAATTACAATGGCCCATGGTTGAAATCGAAAATTATAACATGAAACTGCTTTTAAATCTCTTTGCTATATTAACATCCCACAGAAGCACAAAAATCTTTAGATGGTAGAAGAATACAAGTTTTTAAAACTTGAATTTTATCTGTGGAATAAAAATTCAATGATTAAGAAGTTGCCTTAAATCACCTAAAACCCTTTGAGACACTGTTTTCTTTGTAAAACGGGGCACCACCACATGCCTAAGTGTTTGTAATAATGTTTACCAAACACTCTGTAGACGGTCAGTATTTGGGTAGATAACTAGATTATTGGGACACTCACTTGTTTCAGGTTAGCCATATTTGTAGATATTAAGAAATACAAGCTTGATATAACCACAGGCCTTTGGATGTCATTTGAATTTTTGTCCCACAAAGGAAATTTATATACTTATACCTGTGGATAATTTTAGTTTGACATTTTGCCTTTATTCCCTTACATGAAATTGAATCACCAAATGTGAGGTGGCCACCACTGAATATCTTTGGAAGGGTTTATTATAACCTATTACCTATTACCTTGTATTGCATTAATACAATTGAACTAGGTGCTGTTCCAGACATTAGGGCTGTAGCTCAGGTTCAAACAGAGACATTGACTGGCATCATGTTAGCACTAAAACATTGCAAGCTATTCATTCTACAGAGAGGAAAACTAAGATCCTAGAAGAATGTGGGCCATGCCAAAGTCTTATGTCTGATCAATTACTGAGAAAAAAATATAACTTGTAATTCACAATTTATTCTCCTCTCTGCCACAGAAACATACCTATGGCGTTGTTTTCGTGTGAACCATTCAATGACACACCATGTGATATCCTACTTTGATGTCTATTTGAAACTTTACCAAGCATATGTATGCTGCTCAACTGGGTAAGAACTAACAGCTGCTAACAACATTATCTTTGAAAACAGTGGAATATTAAACAGTATTGACTCAAAGTATAATGTGAATTTCTTCTTTTTCTTTCTTCCATAGGCAAAGGCACAGCATGTTTATGAAAAAAGGACATATTTATGCATTTTAAACTTTTATTGCAATATCCTTACAAATAATGCATTCTAACACTGATGAAGAAACAAATGCTTCTGCAATATATTTTATTTTATTTTTCATTTTAAAGCAATTCATTTATTTAGTGCTATCAATGTAAATTACATCCATCTGTCTATTATATTTTTGGCTAATTTGCAGGTATATATTAATTTTGTATTAAACTATAACTGTGTACATTAATGCACTTATGGGGTACAATGTGCTGATTTTATATACAACTTGGAATGCTTACATGAAACTGGTTAACATAGCCTTCACCTCACTTACTTATTCTTATGTTAAGACATTTATACTCTACTCTTAATATATCTGACATGTACCCTTGCAATATGCACAATAGGCGAGATCGTACCAATTACCCTTCCTTCACCCAGCCTCCCCATTCTCCTACCCTCACCTTCCTCATTTCTCCTTCTTTTTGGGCTATGACTGTGTTTTAGCATTCATATGAAGTGTAAATGATTATATATTGGTTTCATAATAGTACTGAGTACATGGGATACTTTTTCTTCCATTCATGGGGTACTTTTCAAAGAATAATATGTTCCAGTTCCATCCATATAAACATAAAAGAAGTAAAGTCTGCATCTTTTTTTATAGATGCATAATATTCCATGGTGTACATACACCACAATTTGTTAATCCATTCATGAGTTGATGGACACTTGGGCTTCTTTCATGACTTGACAATTATGAATTGGGCTACAATTCATAATTGTTTTTTGATCATCTCGATGACCTAGTAGAGAAATTGCAGGATCGAACAGCAGGTCAACTTTTAGTTTCCTAAGTGTTCACCAAACTTCTTTCCAAAAGGAACATATTAGCTTGCATTCCAACAGCAGTACAGAAGTGTTCCCTTCTCTCCATATCCATGCCAACATCTGTAGTTTCAGGATTTTTTTATGTGGACTACTCTTACTGTACTTAGATGATATCTCAAAGTGATTTTAATTTGCATTATCTCTGATGATGGAAGACAATGAGCATTTTTTCATGTGTTTGTAGGCCAAATGTCTGTCTTCTTCAGAGAAGCTTCTATTCAAGTCAAGACCTTGCCCATAATGTAATGGGATCACTTGTTCTTTTCTTATTAATTAGTTTGAGTTCTCTATAGTTTCTAGTTATCAAACCTTTCTCATAAATATGACCTGAAAATATCTTCTTTCATTCTGAGGGCTGTCTGCCTGCTTTACTTACTATGTATTTGTCTGTGCAGAAGCTTTTTAGTTTGATCACATACCAGTGATATATTTTTGGTGTTGTTTCAATTGCCAGGGGGGTCCTCCTCATAAATAATCTCCAAGGCCGATTTCCTTGGGTGTTTTCCTTGCACTCTTTCCAAGTATCTTTATAGTTTTCATGTCTTAAGTTTACATCTTTTATCCAGGGAGAATAAATTTTTGTTGATGGTGAAAGATGAGGGTACAATTTCAGTCCTCTACAAGTCTCCAGCCAATTCACCTAGCACCATTTGTTAAATAGGGACTCCCCCCCCCAATTTATGCTTTTGATTGGCTTATCAAAGATCAAATGAGGATAAGTTTCTGGGTTCATCTCTTGGTTCTCTACTCTGTTCCATGCATCTACTTCTCTATTTTTTGTGCCAGTACCAAGCTATTTTGATCACTATAGATTTATAGTATAGCCTAAAGTCTGGTAGCATGGTTCCTCCTGGTTTATTTTTATTTCTGAGTAATGTCTTGGCTATTTGAGGGTTTTTCCTGATTCCATATAAAACAAAGTGCTACTTTTTTCCCAGATCTTTGAAGTATAACAGTGGTGCTTTAACTGGGAATTACATTAAGTTTGTATATTCCTTTGGGTAGAATGGACATTTTAACAATCTTTATTCTTCCCAGCAATGAGCACTGTATGTTTTTCCATTTGTTAACACCTCCAGCTATTTCTTTTCTCAAAGTTTCATAGTTCTCTTTATAGAGATCTTTCATGTCCTTTCTTAGGTAAATATCCAAATCTTTCATCTTCTTTGGCACTACTGTAAAAGAAATAAAGTCTTTGACTATTTTTTTAGCTTGACTATTGTTGGCATATATAAAAGCTACTCATTTGTAAGTATTGGTTTTGTATCCTGAGACACTGTTGTATTTCTTAATCACTTCTAAGAGTTTTGTAGTTGAGTCGCTGGGGTTTTCCAAGTATAAAATCATATCATCTGCAAAGAGTGAGAGTTTGATCTCCTCTGACCCTATTTGGATATACTTAACTGCCTTCTCTTGCCTGATTGCAATAGCTAAGATTTCCATTACTATCTTGAATAGCATTGGAGATGGTGGGCATCCTTGCCTAGTTCCTGATCTGAGTGGAAATGTTTTCAATTTTACTCCATTCTATATTGTGTTTGCTGTGGGTTTGCTGCAGACGGCCTCTATCAGTTTAAGAAATGGACCACCTAAGCCTATTTTCTTAAGTGTACTGATCATGGAAAGAAGCTGGATATTATCAAAAGCTTTTTCTGCATCAACTGAGAGTATCATATGGTCTTTGTTTTTTGTTTATGTGATATATTATATTTATAGATTTATGCATGTTGAAACAACCTTGTAACCCTGAGATAAAACCAACTTGGTCATGGAGTATAAATTTTTTGATGTGCTGTTGAATTCTGTTTTCTAGGATCTTATTGAATATTAAAAAATCCACTGAACACTTGAAAAATATGATAACCAAAACAATACCATGACTATCAATACTCTCAATTAATATGAATGGTTTAAAATGTCTTCTAAAGAGGCACATGTTGGCTGACTACATACAAAAACTCATGCCAGATATGTGTTACATGCAAGAATTTCATGTTATCTTAAAGGATAAAAATAGACTGAGGGTGAAGAGATAGACATCTATAATTCAGGCAAATGGAAATAAGAAAAAATCAGGGGTTGCAATTTTATTTGCAAATGCAATAGGCTTTAAATCAACAAAGGTAAGGAAACTCTATAAATAAGGATGGGAACTCCATATTTGTTAAGGGAAACACTCAACATGAAGAGATTTCAAATATTAACATTTATGTGCCCTACAAGAATGCTCTTTAATTTATAAAGGAAATCCTAACAGACACTAACAATTTGCTATCTTCTTACACTATAATAGTTGGAGATTGTAACACCCCTTTGGGAGTATTGGATAGATCCTCCAAGAAAAAACTAAACAAAGAAAGATTGGACTTAAACTTAACCCTAGAACAAATGGACTTAACAGACATCTACAGAACATTTCATCCTAATAAAACTGAATACACATTCTTCTCATGAGCACTTGGAACATTCTCCAAAATTAATCACATCTTAGGTCACAAGTATAACCTCAGCAAATTTAAAAGAATATAATTTATTCCTTGCATCTTCTCCGACCATCATGGAATAAAATTGAATTCAACAACAATAGGAATCTTCATACTTAAACAAAGTTATGGAAACTAAATAACCTTATGCTGAATGATAGCTGGGTGAAAGATAAGATTAAGAAGGAAATCACCAAATTTTTGGAACAAAATGACAATGAAGATGCAAATTCTCAACACCTGTGGGATAATGAAAAGGCAGTCCTAACAGGGTAATTTATAGCATTGTAAACCTTCCTTAAGAGAACAGAAAGAGAGGAAGTCAACAACTTAATGGAGCATCTCAACCAATTGGAAAAGGAAGAACATTCCAACCCCAAACCCAGCAGAAGAAAAGAAAGAACCAAAATTAGAGCAGAATTAAATGAAATTGAAAACAAAATACTTATTTAAAACAAGAAGTTGTTTTTTTGAAACGATTAATAAAAATTGATAAACCTTTGGCTAACCTAACGAGAAACAGAAAAGTAAAATCTCTAATGTTATCAATCAGAAATGATAAAGGAGAAATAAGAACAGACCCCTCAGAAATTCAAAAAATCCTTAATGATTGCTGCAAAAAACTCTATTCTCAGAAATATGAAAATATAGAGGAAATAGGCCAATACCTGGGAACATGCCACTTTCTTAGACTCATCCAGAAAGAGTTAGAAATGTTGAAGAGACCTAGATGAAGTACTGAAATAGCATCAAGTATACTAAATCTGCCCCTAAAATACAATATATTTTAGATTGTATATAATATACTTTATTGTGATATGATACACGATATACAGAAGTTATCACCCATAGTTTCATTTCTATGTATTGTAATATAAAATAATTTGTAAAAGACCCGAAATATTATCATGCTTTGTAAACATACAATGTAAACTTTGCTTTCAATTACTATTATGGAGTCTAGTTAGGAAGGTATTTAATAGTTTGAAGTAAACATATCTTAGAATAAATCAAAGATGAGACATAGGTTTTATCCATTTTCTTTTTTCTTGATTTTTGAAAATTGAATATTTTCAATTCTGGAGGGATATGCTAGTACAGTATTTTCTAAATAAACAAACAAACAAAAAATCCCAACCCTGTTGGATTTATTTTCAGTGCTGCCCCTGAAGAGTTTATGCTTTTATGGATGTGACTCCCACCCAAATACTATTCTTCTTAGCAAAGTATCTCAAGAATGGAAGAAAAAGTATCCAATGTACTCAGCCCTAATATGAAGCTAATTTATAGCTTTCATATGAAGGCTAAAACCCAATTATAGCACAGGAATACAGGGATAGGGGAAA
>CAUYON010125069.1:0-14074 GCA_963573935.1 Arctocebus calabarensis
ATAGAGTGCCGTGGCATCACAGCTCACAGTAACCTCCAACTCCTAGGCTCAAGCAAGTCTCCTGCCTCTGCCTCCCAAGTAGCTGGGACTACAGGCGCCCGCCACAACGCCCGGACATTTTTTTTTTGGTTGCAGCCGTCATTGTTGTTTGGCGGGTCCTGGGCTGGATTTGAACCCGCCAGCTCAGGTGTACGTGGCTGGCACCTTAGCCCGCTGAGCCACAGGCGCCAAGCCTGAAAGTGCAATCTTGACCTAATTAGCTGATTTTTAAAACTGGCACTCACAATAAGATACTACATCACATCCATTAGTATGACTATCACAAACACACACACACACGCATACACACAGGAGCACACAGAGAGAAGCAAGTGTTGGCAGCATGGGGAGAAATTCCTCCATGTGCACTGCTGGGGGGAAGGGAAAAAGGGGACACTCATTGTGGAAAACAGTACGGCAGTTCCTCAAAAAATAGCTATTCTGGGCGGCGCCTGTGGCTCATCGAGTAGGGCGCTGGCCCCATATACCGAAGGTGGCAGGTTCAAACCCAGCCTCAGCCAAACTGCAAAAACAGAAAAATAGCCAAGCGCTGTGGCGGATGCCTGTAGTCCCAGCTACTCGGGAGGCTGAGGCAAGAGAATCGCCTAAGCCCGGGAGTTGGAGGTTGCTGTGAGCTGTGTGACACCATAGCACTCTACCAAGAGCGATAAAGTGAGACTCTGTCTCTACCAAAAAAAAAAATTCTTCTACTTCTGGAAATATACCCAGAAGAATTGAAATCAGGGATTTCAACAGATATTTTCACACTCATGATCATAGCAGCAATATTCACGGCAGCCAAGAAATCGAAGTCACCCAAGTCTTCATCATAATGAATGGGTAAACAGAAAGTAGTGTATACATACAGTGAAACATTATTTAGCCTTAAAAAAGAGTGAAATTCTGGCACATTCTATAACATGGATGAACTTTGGAGACATTATGCTAAATGAAATAGGCCAGTCACAAAAAGATAAATATTGTATTACTCCACTTTTATGAGCTGAAAGAGTAGACAAATTCATAGGTAAGGAAAGCAGAACAGCGGTTGTCAATGGCTGGAGGTAGGCATGAATGGGGAGTTATTATTTAATACAAAGTTTCAGTTTAGGAGAATGAAAAAGTCCTGGAGATGGATTGTAAGTGGTTATCACAGACATTGTAAATGTACTTAATGCCACTAAACTATATGCCTAAAAATGGTTTAAATGGTACATTTTATATACATTTTACCACAATTAGGAAACCAGCTGCGGGGTGGCACCTGTAGCTCAAAGGAGTGGGGTGCCGGCCCCATATGCCAGAGGTGGTGGGTTCAAACCCAGCCCCGGCCAAAAAAAAAAAAAAAACAGCTGCTTATTTAAAATCCTCTAAGTCCATCCTTCTTGGAACCGAGAGACTCTGTCTCATGTTGCAGATTCCCCTACTAGTCAGGACCTTGAACATATCATATATGTTCAAAGTCAATTTTTCTAACTTTTCTTGGCAAAGGGGGGCTAAAGAGAGAGATCCCTCTTCACTAATTTTCATTCCAGAGTCCTAAGACCCTCACATTGCTAGTGAAACTGTACACAAATCAATAAAGGGATGGAAGGCAAGAACTGGGGGGTAAGGATCCCAAACACTCAGTAAAGAAACAGGTCTAGCTAAAATAATGACAATAATTAGTTACTGCCAATAATTGCCACTCTGGAGTCACATAGCAGGTAGTCATATCAATTCTTAACTTTCTCCATAGATAACATCATCCTGATAAAACCTAAGGCTGGTTTCTGAGGCATTCTCCAGGCCCCACCTTCCAGGGATTGGCTGACTCACTCAGACCAGCAGCCCAGACCAAGAACTAACTCAACTCAAACTGTGACCCCAGGAACGTAAGAAAATGATTTCTACACCCCTATAATTTTGCCCTGAACCTAGACTAATTAGCAAACTTAATTGTCCAATTCTCTAATCTTTGGCCCACCAAACTATCCTTAAAAACCGTATTTCAAATTCTCAGAGAGGCAGATTTGCGAAATTCCTCCCATCTCCCCACTTAGCATTATCTAGAATTAAACTCTTTCTTGGCTATAAAACCCTGCTGTCTTGGTGTATCGGCCTCCACATGGGCAGTGGGCAAATATACCTGAGTCATATTTTCTATAAGGTAGACTGATTTGTGTTCAATTCCTTCACAGCATGGAGCAGGCTTTGTACTATGGCTTAATAAGCAGGGATCCTGGATTGTCTCACCCCAGGGACCAGTGTCGGGGAGACACCTGTCACCCATATATTGACAGAAGTGTCTTGAGAGCCAGGCAATGTCCCAAAGACCAGACAGCAGATCCAGGGGGCCCTTGAGTACATGCAACATCAGGAAGAGTCTTTCTCGACTCTCATCCCTGTCCATCAAGAAAACTGGGACAGTGGCTCGGCACCTGTGGCTCAGCAGGCTAAGGCGCCAGCCATGTACACCTGAGCTGGCGGGTTCGAATCCAGCCCGGGCCCGCCAAACAACGACAGCTGCAACCAAAAAATGGCCAGGCATTGTGGTGGGCGCCTTTAGTCCCAGCTACTTGGGAGCCGGAGGCAGGAGACTCGCTTGGGCCCAGGAATTGGAGGTTGCTGTGAGCTGTGATGCCACAGCACTCTATCCAGGGTGACAGCTTGAGGCACTGTCTCAAAAAAAAAAAAAAAACTGGGGCAGTGACTTTCTCCAGCAGGAGGATGGCGGGGCCAGCCCCAGGATGGGTCTCCAGATTCCACAGCAGTCTCCTGCAGCACTGCCACTTCCAGCCTGAAGCGGCAGGCAGGCCAGGCAGCAGGCCTGATCTACCAGACAGCTGGCTGTGTTGGCTGGAGCTCCAGCCTGAGGGCCGTCAGGACTGGAAGCCACTTCCACCTCCCTAGTGGGCAGCCCACCCCTCCCAGCACAAGGCCTGGGAGAATTCCCAGAAGTAGGGTAGGGAACAATGGGAGGAAATGCAGAAGGAAGCGCAGGCCCTGCCCCTGCCAGCCAGGTCTGCCGCTGGACAGCCCAGTAAGACACTGGCCAGGATTGCTGCTCACCATTTCCTCCCTGAAAATACCACCATCCCCCATCCTTGCCATTGACCCTGAGGCCAGTCCCTCAGAAGGATGGCTTTACAAGCTCCCTCTTCTGTAGGAGGAAGGGCTGGAGGCAGCAGAATGGGCCTAAGGCTGTGGGACCAAGTTCCTGTGAGTCAGGCAGAGCCAGGGCCTCCCACAGATGGGTAGCCCTGAAGTTCGGAACAGGGAGGAGGGACTCGTGGGCAGGGCAGGAGAATCTGAGGCTTGATTCTGGGAAGCCCTGAAGACCACTCTTGACTCCATTCATTTCTCAGAGGATAGAGGAGACTTGGCTTTATTTAGGGGACCTCAGGCCTGAAGGGCCCAGACCCACCCCATCTAGAAACAACTGAGGCCCTGGTTCTAGGGCCAGGTGCCTTCTGCACATCAGGAATGACACACGCTCAGTGGTGAGTGACTGAGCACCAACTGATGCTGGTCTGGTGAGTGGCAGACAGGATTGACAGGGGCTTGGATGAGGCAAGCAGGGTTTGGGGAGCCTGCACAGGGCCTTGGCTGCCTGGAGCCAGTCCTGAGTGTGTGCAGAGCCTGGTGAGTTGGAAAGAAACTCTAAGGAGTTCAGCCCCACCCCCTGCAGCCCCCTGACAGAAAAATGCGACAGGCGCTCCCAGCCTCCCCAGACCTGGTCATCCCTCTGGCCAACCATGAATGTGGCCTCTGGAATGCAGAGGCAGGAGAAGCGTGGGGACTAAAAGAACTGCTGCCATCCCAAAGAAAGAGAAGTCAGGAATCTGCATGGGGGAAGGGAGGGAGAAGCCAAAGCAGCTTACATCTTAACAAGGCCACACATTCTTCCCCCATGAATAAAAGAGCTACAGCTAGGAACAGTGGCTTATACTTGTAGTCCCAGCTACTTGAGAGGCTGAGACAGGAGGATCACTGAAGTCCAGAAGTTTGAGGTTACACTTCAGCAAGCCTGGACAACAGCAAGACCCCATCTCTAAAAAAATAACTTGTTCTTTTTTTTTTTAAAGAACTACAGTAGTTCCCAAATTCATCATCCAGTAGTGTATCAGAGATACTGCTATATCAGAGAAGGGAAGAAGACACGGGGCAGTAGCCTCCCAATCTTAGACTTAAGCAGTATATGGGAGGGTGGAAATTCAGGTGGCCAAGTAAGTTTATACAAATGAAGCATGAAGAAATCTAAAGAGTTTTATTTTAAAACATTGCACCTTATTATATCATTGCAAGAACAAAACACAGGAAACAGGTAATCCACATGTCCATCATAGAAGATGGGTAAATAAAAGTACAGCACATTGGCTTGGCGCCTGTGGCTCAAGCGGCTAAGGTGCCAGCCACGTACACCTGAGCTGGCGGGTTCGAATCCAGCCTGGGCCTGCCAAACAACAATGATAGCTGCAACCAAAAAATGGCCTGGTGTTGTGGCAGGCGCATGTAGTCCCAGCTACTTGGGAGACAGAGGAAAGAGACTTGCTTGAGCCCAGGAGTTGGAGGTTGCTGTGAGCTGTGATGCCACAGCACTCTACCCAGGGTGACAGCTTGAGGCTCTGTCTCAAAAAAAAAAGTATAGCACATTCATGCAAGGGAAGAGTACACAGCTATAACAGTGTGACGTATACCATTCTCTTATATGGAAAATCTTCAAGAAACGTTGGTAAGTGAAAAAACAAAATGCAAAAGAGTGTTATGCTATGCTACCTATTAAGTAAAAAAGAGGAAAGTCAGAATCTACATTGGTGATTGTGTGATACAAGAACTCTGGAACAGTTCATAAGAAATTAAGAACAGTGGTTACCTGTGGGGGAACAGCAAGAGCTGGGCAGATTGGGGACAAAAATAACAGGGAGAGTTTTCATTGCATTTTAAATACAGTTTCTGTTTATATAACTCCTTAAAGTATTTCCCAATTCAGAAAATAAACTTAAAGACAAACACCAAAACAGAATTACTCATTCAACAAATACTTATTTTGCTCAGGCAACAGAACAGTCTCTGTTGTTTTTTTTTTTAAAGAACTACAGTAGTTCCCAAATTCATCATCCAGTAGTATCCCTCATGGGATATCACATTCATACCCCTCATGGGATGCGACATTCTAATGATAGGTTCCCTCCTACTAGCTGAGGATGTATTAGCACAGTGTGGGCGCTTTATACACATTAGCTCATTCAAACGGACTCTAGTCCAACATGCTAGGTACTGTTACTAGTTCAGTCCAACTAACAAAGAAAAATTGGGATTGGGAAGGCGTCTGACGTGCCTGATTTCCCACAGATAACACAAAGGCTTTGCTTTGACCCCTACACCTCAGAGTCTCATGGGTTCATCATGAAAGAAACAACAATGTCCTTCGTTTGCTTAATCCATGGGAATGGGAGCCAGGTTACAAATTTGTTCTGGCTTAATTTCTCTGAAACATCTTATTTCAAGCTGCGTAAATCATTCTTTATTTTTTGCATTTCTGATGTTTTGACATCTGGGGCCTTGTTGACTTTGAAAGGACTGTTCTTTCTAGGGCTACCAATTCTTAAAGACAGTAAAGACCTCCCATCTCCCACTCCATCCCTTCCCCCCAGCAGGCCTTTTGTATGCAAACCAGCTGATCGGAGCTCACACCATCTCCTCGCCTGGACTGTCAGGCTCTGGGCTGGATTCCTAATCACCCCAGGGCCAGGAAGCAGCATTGTAGGACAGCCCCTACACCCTAGAGACTAGTGAAATCATTCAACTTAACCAATTCTAAATCTGCTTACCCTGCCAAGCCCATTTCCTCCACAGTAAAGGCCCTTGTGACATTTTCCCCTGGGCCCCCTTGCCTCCTGCCAGACGTGGCACTTTCCTGGGGATCCTGTGCAGTAAAGCATGTCCCCTCCTCTTAGGAACTGTGAGTAACAAACTGCCTTTTCAATGGTGATCATCTCCTGGTCTGTTGGCCTCACCATGCCTGAATGATAATAAAACCTACATTTTAAAATACAAACCTGCTTGTCCTTTGTTGAGGAGATCAGGATGAATAGCCATTTTTAAAACCCTTTAACTGGGCGGTGCCTGTGGCTCAAAGGAGTAGAGCGCTAGCCCCAAATGCTAGAGGCATTTGGGTTGGTTCAAACCCAGCCCCAGTCAAAAAAAAAAACTGCAAAATAAAGTAAAATAAAATGAAAAAACAAAACCCTTTAACTGTACTCTTTAGGTGGGCTTAATTTTCATATAAAAAAGAGACTGGAAGATCTAGCAGTCTATGTAGTAGGCAGGCACAGCATGTGGAATTTTCAGGGGTGGCCTTCAAGACCCCAAGAGAGGGAAGAGAGGTGGGAGAGGAGGCCTCAATATGGGGTCCAGGTGGAACCACCATCATGGCAGCTGGCTGAGACCCAGGGAGAAGCCAGTGGATCATAGACAGTCAGCCCTGCAGAGGGGCAGCTGAGGATGCCTAAGAGCCAGTGAAAATGACCTCTATGCCTAAAGGGGGGTGTCCAACCCCCCAAGTTACCCCAGACTCTTCCCCAAGCTAGTGTGCTCAGATCTAAAGAATGAGGGTGTGCAGGGCTCAGGCTAGGGAAGCCCTGTGGACAATAGCTCCAGGTACTAAGAGCCGCATTAGCAGCAGGAAGATGGGAGAAGGAGGTGCAGGAGATGAAGAAGCGGATAGGAGACAAGCTGCCATGCTGCCAATAACCAAAGGAAGGTGACCCAGGAAGGCTGGTAGCTCCTGCTCTATTGAGTTCATGAGACACCCTAGGTGGCAAACCTAGAGGGTCACACACACACACATACACACAAATCCAATATTTTCAAACTGTATCTTTCAACCTATAGCAACACTTTGACAATGTTCTTCCTCTCAACTTTCTTCCCAAAGTAAATATTTATCATTCAGTGATTAACAGTAAGAGCCCTCAAGTCATCCCTACCTGGATTAGAAACCTAGCTCAGCTGCTTGACAGCTGTGCAGAAGTTACATAACCTTTCTGAGACTGTTTCCTCATCTGTAAAAGTCATTCTGCATTCAACACATATGTGGTGAGCACTTACCATACACTGTTGTAGATACCGGATACCGGGATGTTATTGAGAACAAAATGGACAACCACGCCCACTGTCGGAGCTTTAAGGAACTAATGCGCACTTCAGAAGGTTCTGGTAAAATTTCACTTGCCACACCTAAGGCCCCCAACATGTGCCTGGAGCATAGACAGGGCTTGGCAAATGTTAGTTCCCTTCCTCCCAACCTCATTTGCTGTCTGTTCCCTGCACACTCCCATCCACCAGATTACTGTAAGAGTCACATTAGATCATGACCTGAAGTGCTGTCACTGGTTAGAGGTTAGATTTCTTTTTGGTCATTCCTAATGGTAGACTAGAAATAAGACTCAAAATTTCAGGGAGAAAGACTGACTAACAGAAGAAAGGACTTTTTTTCTTCTTTCTTTTGCTCTGACACCCAGTCTAGAGAACAGTAATATCATCATAGCTCACAGCAACCTCAAAATCCTGGGCTCAAGTGATCCCCCTGCCTCAGCCTCCTGAGCTGCTGGAACTACAGATGAGTATCACCATGCCTAGCTAGTTTTTCTACTTTTTATGTAGAAATAAGATTTCCATTCTTTTTCAGGCTGGTCTCAAACTCCTGGCTTCAAATTATCCTCCCGCCTCAGCCTAGAAAAATGCTGGAATTACAGGCCTGAGCCACTGCTCTCTGCCTGAAAGCAAGGACTTTATAAAAGAATATGATGACAGCCCCAGAATGAAATGAGCTTTTTCCTCACTCCAACATGGAGGATCTGAGGACCTAGAGGTCTTTCAACTCCAAGAGAATGGCCCTGAGGTGAGGAGTGTGGCTCAACTGAAAGCCTGAGTCCAGGGCCACAGTGTAAGGGAACAGGCACCATCATGGTAAAGATTGATCAGGCAAGAATCACTCATGAATGCTAAATCTAGGGGGACATTTTGATGAGAAGCAGGATATATGCATGGTCTTAAAGTAGCTCTTAACAGACTTCAAGGAGGAAAAAAAGAACAGTAAATATACAGTGGAAAAATCAGACACTATCTTGGCCAAGTAATTGAAATCAACATCCCCAGTAAGGAACATTCATGTGGCCCCCATCCTGAGACACCTAGGCAGTGTTCTAGCCAGGAATTAGTAACCTAATCTAATCATAAATCTAATCACACAGAAAAACATCAGACGAACCCCTGTGAAAGTTGTCAGAATCAAAATGGAGCCACTAATAATAAGAAATATTAATATCAGACACATACAGCCAGGGAAAACCTAGAGTTCTCATGCTTGTATGCCTGATCAGAAAAAAAAAAATAGCTATCGTAAAAGACTACACAAGTCACAACCTTGCACAAAGGCCATCACAACCTTACACAACAAATACTTCTGCAAGGACAAATGTCCAGCAACTGCTTCTCCAACCTCAGATTGGGTCACCTTTGTCATTGACCTTTGTAGCCAAGGATAATTATTTCAAAAAATTGTGTAATCTTCTTTATTTTTTTCTTTAAAACCTTTGTCTTCCTTTATCTCCCTGACGACACACAGTTTACTGTAGCATGCATATTCTTATGCAATGCTTTATTCCCAAATAAGTATTTTTTATTTTTTTATAGAAACAGAATCTCACTATTGCCCAGGCAGGTCTCTAACTCCTGGCCTCAAGCAATCCTCCCACCTTAGCCTCCCAAAGTGCTGGTATTACAGGCACTAAGCCACCAGGCCTGGCCTATTTTAGAGAGCTCCTCTCTGTTTGTTATTTACATTGACACCCCAAATGAGCAACATTCTATTTTTTAAGTAAGGGTATTATATTATTCAAAAATGTAAATTGGAAATGTTCCAGATTAAAAGAGGCTCTGAAAATATGATAACTAAATTCAGCATGAGATGGCAGACTGGATCCTATACTAGGGGAAGGGGGAAAGGAAGATTGCCATAGAAAACATTATTTGGCCCATTGACAGGACTGGACTAACAGTAGACTGTGGTATTCACATTAAATTTACTAAACGATAATTGTATTGTTACTATATAAAAAGAATATCCCTTTTCCTTTTTTTTTTTTTGAGACAGAGCCCCAAGCTGTCACCCTGGACAGAGTGCTGTGGCATCACAGCTCACAGCAACCTCCAATTCCTGGGCTCAAACGATTCTCCTGCCTCTGCCTCCCAAGTAGCTGGGACCACAGGCGCCCACCACAATGCCTGGACATTTTTTTGGTTGCAGTCGTCATTGTTGTTTGTCGGACCCAGGCTGGATTCGAACCCGCCAGCTCAGGTGTACGTGGCTGGCGCCTTAGCCCGTTGAGCCACAGGCACAGAGCCGAATATCCCTTTTCTTAAGAAATACATCCTGAAGTGTTTAGGGATAAAAAGCCATGATGAATATGACTTTCCCTCAGACAGGAGAGAGAAAAAGAAGGCCGAGGGATGGCTCTTGCCTGGTATCCTAGCGCTCTGGGAGGCCAAGGCAGAAGGATTGCTTGAGCTTAGGAGTTTAAGACCAGCCTGAGCAAAGTGACACCCCATCTCTACTAAAAAAATAGAAAAATTAGCTGAGCATTGTGTTGGGCGCCTGTGGTCTCAGCTACGTGGAAGGCTGAGGCAGGAGGATGGCTTGAGCCCGGGAATCTGAAGTTGTTGTGAGCTAGGCTGCGACTATGGCACTCTAGCCCAGGGACACAGCAAGCCTCTATCTGAAAAAAACGAAAAAGAGAAGGAAGGAACGAACGAACGAACTAAAGGAGGGAAGGAGGGAAGGGGTAGGGAGAATTAAAAGAAGTGGAGCAAATGTTAACAATTAGTTTATCTGAGCAAAGAGAATATGGATGTTCTTTGTACTATTTTTGCAACTTTTCCATAAATTTGAATTTATTTCTAGTGCTCCAGAAGAGTCACCATGTGTCAGTTTCTCATTCTTTATCTTTGAAACTAAGAAACCGACAGGTCAGTTAAATTATATATTATATATTACAACAACGCAACTCATTGCTGACTCAGCTACATCTTCCCCTTCAATTCAGCGAGTCAGACAGACCAAAACGGACAGAGAGAGAGTCCTGACCTAGGAGGAGACACTCACACCCACGGGAGGCTTCAGCACATAGAGAAGGAAGCACCCCTGAGCTGAGAGACACATAGAGAAGGAAGCACCCCTGAGCTGAGCCCCCTCCGGCTCCCAGCTCTGCATGCCTGGCAGTGGGGGGCAGGAGGCCAAGGTCAGGACACTCCACACCCCCTATGCCCACCTGGCAGCCTTCCTGACCATATCTGACTCCCCAGGGGCTGCCCAAGGAGAACTTTAAATAGTTTTCTACTCAGTCCAAAGAAAGACAAAAGAAAAATTATTCTGAAACCCAGGGATGTCCTGGATAGAATCCAGGGCAAAATATAGTTATAAAAATCCTTGAGAATAAGGATATGGTCAACACTTCAGAGGCTGCTGAGAACAATGGGGTAATGAACTGTAAATACTCCTGCCCAAAACAGCCTCTGGGGACTCTAGAACAGGATCTGCCAAACCAGCTGGCTAAAGCTGAACTTGTGCCTACTTGCCCCAACCTCTAGCCACAACAGCAAAGGGCCACGCTGCCTTTTTTAAATGTCTGTACGCAAACAGGCAGATCTGGGCAAATGTCATTCCCATGTGACGACACAACTGACCACAGGTAATGAACAAAGAGAAAAAAGTCCTCCATACATAAAATAGACAAGGGTTAATATCCCTAATAAAATTCCAAATATATGGCTTGGTGCCTGTGGCTCAACAGGCTAAGGCACCAGCCACGTACACCTGAGCTGGTGGGTTCGAATCCAGCCTGGGCCTGCCAAACAACAATGACGGCTGCAACCAAAAAATGGCCGGGCGTTGCGGTGGGCGCCTGTAGTCCCAGCTACTTGGGAGGCGGAGGCAAGAGACTCACTTGAGCCCAGGAATGGAGGTTGCTGTGAGCTGTGATGCCACAGCACTCTATCCAGGGTGACAGCTTGAGGCTCTGTCTAAAAATAAAAAATTCCAAATATATAAAATCACTAACGAATTAACAAGAAAGAGACAAGCAACCCAGAATATAAGGATTGGCATTCACAGAAGAAGAAATATAAACGGGCAATTAGCACAAGAATAAGATGTTCAACTTTACAAGTGATCAAGAAACACAAATTACAATATTTTAGCGAATTTTTTGCCCATCATGGTAGCAAAACTAAGAGATTGGCAGCCACTTTTTAACACTGTCAATAGACACTAATTAGGACATTTTTGAAAAGAGATTTGGCAGAATCTACGAATATTATATATGCTCATACCCTTTTTCCAGAATCTCTTCTCAAAAAACAAAAGCCAACATAGCATAAGAACATAAACACGTTTGGATAAAGATGTTCACTGGATAATCATTAGAGAACAAGAAATTGAGAGGAAGCTAACCATGTAAACTCATCAACAGTGAGCAGTGGGTAAATTATGGTGCACCCAGAACTGTGGATACCATGTAACCATTTTAAAATGAGGCTGACATGCTGGCCAGTGACCTACTGACCTGGAAAAAGGTCCATGACAAAAAGCAAAGTGCAGACCAAGACGTATGTTCCATGTTTTATTATGTTAATATGTATGCATGTACACGATGCTTACATATATTTAGGAAAAGTCAAGAAAGATATGCACCTAATTATTAACAAGGGGCACCTCTGGAGGGAAAGGAAGAAATGTATGGGTGGAAGGTGGGAGAACTTACCCCCTTTTTTTAATATAACTTTTTAAGAATGGAGCTTATCTATACTTAGAAAAGCAACTTACAATTTTTCAATTCTTATGGGAACTTTTAATTTTTAAAAATAAAAGTGCGCACATAGAGTATGCAATGTGTTAGCACACACTCATGTACAGTCACGTGTTCCATGGGGCATACACATGGTGTCCACACATTTGTGTGGTTGAGTGTATCTGCAGGGATCCTGCTACCCCCTTCAGCCCCCATATTCTGAACACCTTCAATGTTCCTAGCACTGAGTCGGCATTTGACATACATTCAGTGTGCCATTTAACAATTGCAACATAGGTACTCACTGTCATTGTCCTGATGAGGAGACAGAGATTCAGAGAGGTCCAGGTCACAAACAGTGCCAGGATGGGGCCTCACAGTGAGGTCCCAGAGCAAAGCCCCTGACCCTCATTCTCAAGCCACCACCTCTGGCCAACAGGCTGGGGGCTCTAGACCACCTGCTCCTCCCAGAACCCCTCAGTCCCATCAGTACATGGCAGGTGTGGATGACTGGCCCAGCTGACCAGTCCCCCTCCCCCAGTGCCTCTGCCATCTCCAGTACATTCCTACTCTAAAGAACCAATACACACGCCCTATTAGCTCCTTCCTAGGAAACTCCACATAGTAAGCTCATTGTCATAGGAGGCATCAAGCCACCCTAACCTCCATCCTAGGGGCACCAAGGCCTCCTCTGGCTCAGAGATGTCCTCATAGGAGAGAGGCAACTATGTCAGGAAGACCCGCCATTCCCAAAATATCTTCTGGTAGCCTACTGTGGAGCCCGGATGCTCAGTGTTAGCATTTCCCTTCTTGAATCTGATTTCAAGATTCTTCTTTTGTAAGCACAAAAGGAGGAAAGAAAATCTTCATCATTCTCTGCTGCATCCCTTTTAATGGAGGGATTTGTCCTGTAAAAGTTGAATTCAGCCAAAAGGCTGCACTTAAAGACCTGGAAGCCCACAATTTCCATAAGGATTCAGGGTCCCTCCCGTGGCTGGGCTATAAAGCAGTATCCCCCACGTTCCTAAGAAAGAGGGAAATATTAAACCATACCTGCCACCTGTGACTTAGTAAGATTTAGTTCTTTTCCAGCAGGAGGAAGCACAAGGGATGGGGGGAAAGGACTCACAGGCAGAACAAACACACAGGGAGCACCCATTGCGCCAGGCCCCCTCAATGTACTTTTGCGTGGTGATTGAATACTCCCTAAGGAGGGAGACAGCAAGGCTCAAGGAGTTGAGATGACCTGCCCGCAGCCACACAGCTGCTGGAACTAGACCCTGGCTCTCCTCCAAGTCCACATTCATTCCACCAGACCAGGCCATGTGGCTCAACGTGGGGGAGGAGGAGGAAGGAAAGGGCCACTGGCACTCAGGAACGTTCCCCAGTGACCTCCCGGACCCCCAGCCATTTAAGGTGCATTTTAATGCTCAGACCCTAGGGAAGGGGAAAGCAGACAAGCATCTGTGTGTGGGTAACAGGTCCCTGAAGCCCCACTTTACAGCATCACCAAGTCAATAAAAGGTAGTGAGGGGGCTCAGCACCTGTGGCTCAAGCGGCTAAGGCGCCAGTCACATACGCCTGAACTGGCGGGTTTGAATCCAGCCCGGGCCCGCCAAACAACAATGATGGCTACAGCCAAAAAATAGCTGGACATTGTGGCAGGTGCCTGTAGTCCCAGCTACTTGGGAGGCGGGGGCAGGAGACTCAGTTGAGCCCAGTAATGGGAGGTTGCTGTGAGCTGTGAAACTATGGCATTCTACCCAGGGTGACAGCTTGAGGCTCTGTCTCAAAAAAAAAAAAAGGTAGCGAGGGGATCACACTGTTCCAAAGAAAATGCCGCCATGAACACCTAGAGGACAACTTCTTTAAGGCAATCATGTCCTCCCACTGATCATGGTGTGAATGTGGGTCTCCTGTACTGCTTGTTTAAAGCAGCAGGGTAGACTGACCAGACGAAATACAGGCTGCCCAGTTACGTTTGCATCTGAGACAACAATGCATCATGATTTAATATGAAGTAAACCCCCTTTTTCTGTCACCCAACAAGGTTCCGGGAAGCCCCAACAGCCTGCATCCTGGTTGTCAGCCTCTCCCATCCTCCGCCCCCTTGAGATTTGGCCCCGGCAACGAGCCCCACCAATCCTGAGCTCCACCGCTTGCGGTTTGGCCCTGGCAACTAGCCCAAGCAATCTATATGCCCC
>CAUYON010125073.1:0-36729 GCA_963573935.1 Arctocebus calabarensis
TTATTAAATATTTAACAGGGTTGTTGTGAGGATTAGAATAATGCCTATAGAGTGGTGAGGATGGGTAGAGGGAGAGTAATTGGTGGGACCACACCTAAGGTGCATCTTACAAGGGTACATGTGAAATTTACTAGGTGTAGACTATAAACGTCTTAACAAAACAACTAAGAAAATGCCATGACATGTTACCTTAATATTATACTTAAGAAAGAACAGGGAGATTAATGTGCTAATCTAATGACTCATTTACTACAAAGGAAAAACATGAATGAGATTTATTCTATAATTACATCATTTTATTATTTATAATAAGATATATTATTCAATTATTACATCAAATTTCAGGAGTATATATAGTGTGGTCATTGTACCAGTGACAGATAAGGATTAAAAACAAAGGTCTTGGCTCGGCACCTGTGGCTTAATGGGCTAAGGTGCCAGCCACGTACACCTGAGCTGACAGGTTCGAATCTAGCCCAGGCCTGTCAAACAACAATGACGGCTGCAACCAAAAAATGGCCGGGCATTGTGGCGGGCCACTGGCAAATGGGAGATAGTAAGACTCTGTCTCAAAATTAAAAAACAAAACAAAACCAAAAAAGGTCTTGAAAACTTAGGTAAGAGAGAGAGCGCCTTAAAGGCAATAGCCATGCCTCTTACCGCTGTAGGTCTATCAGCAGCAAACATAAGACAGTCTACATAGTAAGAGATTAGAAGATTGTCTAAAATATTGGTAGATTAAATAAGAGATGAATTAACTGAATTTTAAATACTAGTTATATGGCAGACTTGACTTTAAGGCCAGATGTTCTCAGAGAGACTAGAGACTCCACGATTGCATTAATGTACACAGTGATGATTAATAAAAAGAAAGAAAGAAAAGAAAGAAACTCCAGCTTCAGAGTATCTATTTTATCCTAAGAGCAGGATTTGAAAAGACATTGGGCTAATGAAGGGAAGGGAAAATGAAAACTCAGTAGAGAAAGACAGGAAGCCTTCTGTGAAAGTTCCTATCATTGGTCTCAGTCAGATTCTCTGAGTTATCTAACTACTAGTTTTCCTTGATTGAAACAAATAACTATAAAACAATGTGGAAACACCACACTAAGAATCTTTCAGCCAGAAAATAACTGTAAGAACATGACTCTATACCTAGTAAATTTCACATGTACCCTTGTAAGATGCACCTTAGGTGTGGTCCCACCAATTACTCTCCCTTCACACTGCCTCTCCCTCCCTCACCCCTTTTCCCTTCTTCTTGGGCTATAATTGGGTTATAGCATAACCCAATGCATACAAATCCCATTCTAGAAAAAAAAATTATTCTACATCAATTTTTATTATCCCTCTTTTTTCTTTCTTCTCTTCTTTTTTCTTGAGGATATCTGGGATCAAAAATAATCCTCCTCCCATCATAAAAAAAAAATGTGGTTCAGTTTGGGGGAGGAGAAATACAGTGGCCTAGTATTCAGGAAATATGAAGGAAAACATACTTTCATTATTAAATATCACATAAAAAACAGTTGTAAAGAAGGCAACAAAGCAAGTACTCAATCCACTAGTATTAAAGAAACTTCAAATATGGTGTTTGGAGATATTTAAACAAAATCAAATGCAATAACAAGTAAATGTAAGGGACCAGCTGAGAATAAATGCTTAATTTGGGAAGATAAAGATGGTATCATAGCAGCTAGTTTTCAGCTACAGGTGAAATATGGACCCTGAGATAAATGGGAGAGGTTTAAAGGCACAAACTTGGAATTATACAACAAAAGAATAAAAATAATCTCCATTAAACAAGTCCTACCATATTAGGTGAAAATTACAGAGAGCTTGACTTTGGCTAAGAAACAGCTTTTCTAATTATGGAACTAGATCTTCTAGATTTTAAGGTACCCCATTCAAGGTTTATATGCAGGCTCCATTAATCAGAAAACTCAGCTTTTTAGGCATAGAGAACTTTCCTTTTGCCAGGCCTCCAGAGTTTTACTTCTGCCACCTCCTCAAGGTGCTGACTTAGAATTTTAGGAGAGATGAATGGTTCAGAAACCCTCTTTGGCTAGAGTTTGTAACTTCAAAAGTTCCTGCTTAAATACAGAAATCCTAACAATCTGTCATAGTTGACTGAACCTCTCTGCTCTGTGTGTACACTGGGTTAGCACTGAATTTTTCAGGCATATGCCCTCAGGGATATTAGCTGGACCTGTCTGTCATACAGGGCACTTATTCTAATCCTCATAATTCATTTAAGTTTGATAATTTTAGACTCATTATTTCATCAAATTGAAAAATTCAAAACCTTTAGAAAACGCTACAAAGTATGTCAAATAAAAAGGCATTATGGTATTTTTTGTTTTAAGTACAGGGAGTAGGCAGTGACTGTAGCTCAGTGGGTAGGGCACTGGCCACATACACCGAGGCTGGAGGGTTTGAACCCAGCCCGGGCCAGCTAAAACAATGACAACTGCAACAAAACAATTGGCAGGCATTGTGGCAGGTGCCTGTAGTCCCAGCTACTAGGGAGGCTAAGACAAGAGAATCACTTAAACCCAAGAGTTTGAGGTTGCTATGCGCTGTGATGCCATGGTACTCTACTGAGGGAGACACAGTGAGAGTCTGTCTCCAAAAAAAAAGTACAGAGAGTCGAGGAGGAGGATCGTTATCTTACCAAAAGTCAAACCTATGTTACCTAGGGCTTGTGCGGCAGCTAAAAGACCACATCAGGAATCCAGAGTCCTTAAACCTTTTTGAAATCATTTAAAGTGACTTTTGTCACTGCTATTTTTAGATGGCCACTACATCTCCAGGCATCATAACTTCCTTCTAGACAAAAAGAAGGGATAAGAGAAAAGAGGCCTTGTCAGTTTAACTTTTTCTGTTTATTTTTCCTCAGGAAAAGAAATATCCTTTCTGCCTATACCTAGCATTCTGGGAGGCAGAGGCAGGCGGATTGCTTGAGCTCAGGAGTTTGAGACCAGCCTGAGCAAGAGCAAGACCCTGCCTCTAAAAATAGCTGGGCACTGTGGCAGGCGCCTGTAGTCTGAGCAATGTGGGAGGCTGAAGCAAAAGGATCTCTCGAGCCAAAGAGTTTGAGGTTGCTGTGAACTATGATGCCAATGCACTTTACAGAGGGCTATAAAGTGAAACTGTCTCAAAAAAAAAAAAAAGAAGAAAAAATATGCTTCCAAGATACCCCAGCCACTTTTATCTCAATGCCCAGAAGTGTGTTGCAAGTCTATCCCCAGCTGCAAAGGAAGCTGAAAATTGCATTTTTAACTGAGCATATAACTACTCTGAAGAAAAATTTGGTATTTTATACAAAACCAAAATGAAAGTATCCCATCAAGCAACTAGCAGTGTTCACCCCAGGGAGAAAAATCAATCTGTAGAAGCATTCAAGGTTAATACTTGGTTTTAATTCAAACTTGATTTTCAATTTGATTAAACTCTATGGAGGTAAAAAATCTTTGGTACTCACATGATTGTGATATATCATGAAAGTGAATACACCAAAGGGGGTGGGGGAAGCTTTGAAATCATCTACTTAATCCTTTACTCTGGTACTTAAGATAGTAGTATCAACATTAGAATCACCATAGAAATGTAGAAAATACTGATGCTTGAATTCTATTCCCCAGGTTTCTGATTTCATTAATCCTGAGAATTCATCAAAACTTTTAAAAATAAAATTCTCCAGGTGATTCTGTAACACAACTAACATTTAGAATAATTGCCTTAAACCAATTCTGGAAAAATTAGAGGTGCCTTATACTAATGACACATCCTTGCAGAAAGCTGGTCCTTTTTATAGATGCCTGGGAGATAACAGATGCTGAGAGTTTGTTCAGAAGTCATCTTCTGAGCCACATAGGTCACCATGACTCACTGAGGGGTCAAGGCCCTGCTTGCTCTTTGTACGTAATTCCAAAAGGCACTGTGATTTCTGCTGATCTGATAGCCAGGGAAGAAAGCTGTCTTGTTGGGCCATGCTTTCCTTTAAGGCTAAGAAATGTGTCCCAATCTTCTTCAACTGTGTGCACGGCTGTGTGCACGGTATCACCAGAAAAAAAAATCTGCCCGCTGTCTCTCTCTATATAAGAGATCTCAATAGCTAATCTATATAGATGCTGAGATTTCCCCACATATTCCAATGGAAGGTGGCAAAGATAAATTGCAGATGTTTCAAGAGATATCTTCACTGGAAAGAGGAAGACTAGAACTAAGGAACTTTTGTAGAGGCCAAAATATTATATTATAAGCCATAAAAAACCCATACTCAGAATCACTTCTCAACCTTTTGGCTAAAATCAAGTGAAGAAATGCCTATGGTTTACGTACACACACACAAGCGCATGAATCTTAAATCTTGTGTGTCCAACACTGGATTAGTATCACCCTCTGTTCATCAAAAACATCATTGTTGGTCAGACATGGTACTTTCATTTAATTTTTCTCTGATATACAATTTACTGTGGTGTGCAACAGTGGATGGATGGTCACTATAACACTGGAACTTTGAAAACATGATAAATAAGGTGAAATGTTTAATGTTATATATTTCACCAGAAGATTTCTATGATGCATTTTAACTTGAGAAACCCACAGTTTAAGGTCAAACTTAGCAATAAGGCTGATTTTTCAATCTAATTTTTAATTGATATATACTTTGTTTTTCTTCATTTTTTTTTATTTTTATTAAATCATAATTTTATACATTGGTGCACTCATGGGGCACAATGTGCTGACTTCATATACAATCTGAAATATTTTCATTGAACTATTTAACATAGCCTTCATGGCCTTTTAATCACTATATGAAGACATTTATATTCTACATTTAGTAATTTTCACCTGTACCCTTCTAAGATGCACTGTAAGTGTGATCCCACCAATCACCCTCCCTCCACCCATCTTCCTCCCTCCCCCCTCCCCTCCCTTACCCTTTTCCCCATTTCTTGTGCTATAACTGGGTTTTAGCCTTCATATGAAAGCTGTAGATTAGCTACATAGTAGGGCTGAGTACATTGGATACTTTTTCTTCCATTCTTGAGATACTTTGCTAAGATGAATATGTTCCAGCTCCATCCATGTAAACACAAAAGAGGTAAAGTCTCCATCTTTCTTTAAGGCTGCATAGTATTCCATGGTATACATGTACCATAATTTATTCATCCATTCGTGGGTCGATGGGCATTTGGGTTTCTTCCACGACTTAGCAATTATGAATTGGGCTGCAACAAACATTCTGGTACAAATAATCTTTATTATGATGTGATTTTTGGTCTTCTGGATATATACCCAATAAAGGAATTATAGGATCGAATGGCAGATCTATTTTTAGATCTCTAAGTATTCTCCAAATATCTTTCCAAAAGAATGGAAGAAAAAGTATCCAATGTACTCAGCCCTAATATGAATCTAATTTATAGCTTTCATATGAAGGCTAAAACCCAATTATAGCACAAGAATATAGGGAAAAGGGAAAGGGAGGGGAGAGGAGGAGGGAGGATGGATGGAGGGAGGGCAATTGGTGGGATCACACCTACGGTTCATCTTAGCAAGGTACTAGTGAAACTTATTAAATTTAGAGTCTCAATGTCTTTATATAGTGATCAAGAAAATGCCGTGAAGGCTATCTGTAACAGTACGATCAAAATATTTCTGATTATATATGAAGCAAATTGTGCCCAATGTACACAATTATGATTTAATAAAATTATTTTTTAAAAATCAGATTCAATTAAAAAAATCAAAAAAAAAAAAAGAAAAGAAAATGCAAAAACAGGCTGTCCTGACACATTCAAAGGAACACAATAGCACTCTAGGAATGAACTCCAGATATAAATTGAAATTTCTGACATGGAATGTATATTATAGACAACCAATAAAGATGAATGGGATTGAGGAGAAGATAGAAAACCAACACAAATACATAAAAAAAATTTTTAAGAATCAGAACATGAATGAAAAATGAATGAATCACTTAGAGAATTTTAAAATACAGAAGAAATCTTTAACAATACTTGAGATCAAATAAATCAGTAGGAAAACACCAATAACCCCATCATAATTGGGCAAAAGACATAAACAGATTTTACTCACTAGAAGATGTATACAAATGGCCAACAAATATGTGGAAAAATAGTCAACATCACTAATAATGAGGAAGTTCAAATTAAACTCATAATGGGATTCCTCTTTACCCCTGTCAGAAGGGTCATTCACTTAAAATCAAGAAACAATAGATGCTTGTGCAGTTCCAGTGAAAAGGAAAACATAATACATAGACTATTGGTGGGAACATAAACTAGCAGAAGTGCTATGAAAATCATCATGGAGATTCCTCAGAGGATTAATAGTAGACATACAATTTGATCCAGCAATCCCATTACTGGTCATCTGTGCAAAGGAAAATAAGTCATTGTATCAAAATGATACCTGCACCCAAATGTTTATTGTAGTACAACTGACAATTGCAAAGCTATCATACCAATCTATGTGCCCACTAACTGATGAATGGTTAAAAAATGTACTATGTATCTATAATGAATTAATATGCAACCATATTTGTAGCTTTTTAACTCATACAACAAATATTTATTGAGAGCACCTACTACATGCCAGACAGTACAGAAGATACTGGAAATGCATGAGAGAATGAAACAAAGACCCTGACCTCATGGAGCTTCCATTCTAGTACGTGTGTATATGTTATGGAATGTGTGTACAATTTTAATCTCATGAACAAGTTATATAGTATAAAGGTGGTAAGTGCTATGAAACAAAATTAAAAAAGCATAAAGGCAGGAGGAATAACTGGATCCGATCATGTTTGATGAAAGGCATCTGTGTGGGAATCATGGAGAAGAATACCCAAGTAGGGAAAAGAAGTAGTGCAAAAGCTCTACTGACAGAAGATAAACATGCCACTGTAACTGAAATTAGTGATCCACTGGGGTGTGGGCAGTGAATAGGACATGGAATGAGGGAGTTAACTGAGGTCTACATCTTGTAAACCCTTGTAAGCCAGGGATTTTATTTTGAGTAAAATGAGAAGTTAGTTATCTCTGGCTTGGATGAGTGCAGGCAATTATTATGGTGGAATTCTGAACGTATTTTGAAATGCAGCCAATGGAATTCCTGCCAGACTGTATGCATATGTACTTAACATTTTCATATTTATTACTCAGATTACAGCATCTTTTATGTACTCTTAAAAATATTTGCCTGTGATCTGTCATATTCTGATAGGATAGTGGTATGTACAATCTCCACTGCACTGAAATGCACTTGGGTTTTGGTCAGTATCTTTCTTTTCTTTCTATACTTCTTTACTATTTAAATTTATAGAACTTTTACCTTTGTATACTTTTATCTTACTATAGCATATGGAGTCTTATAATTGTTCACTTTTCACAATAAGTAATATTTTTTATTAATGTAAGTCATTATTTTTATTTCATACAACGTTGTGCCTGATTTATGAGCTTATTGTTTCACTGAATTGTTGGTATATTGCTGCCAATTGGTGTGTGTGTGTGTGAGTGTATGTGTGTTTGGCCTTTTTATGTATATTCTAATTATGTCTGTCGTAAGCTCATCACAAGATAAAACAAATGAAAGCCTGAGGATATTTGCCTTTTAATAAGAAATTTGGTAAGTTTTCATTTATAATCACCAATATTATCTTTGATTTTGCTTCTCCTACTTTCTTATAAGCTTTTAAATCAATTTTTAAATTCCCACTTAGAGTTTATCCCTCAGCTTTACTGAGTTATAAATGACAAATAAAAATTGTACTTGCTTAAGGAATGCAATGTAATGATTTATGTATACATTGTGGAATGTTTGCCATGATCAAGATAATCACCTATTTTGTGGTTAAAATATTTAAGATCTACTCTCTTAGTAAATTTATTTTATTTATTTTTATCTTTTTTTTTTTTTGCAGTTTTTGGCTGGGTCTGGGTTTGAACCCGCCACCTCTGATATATAGGGCCAGCACCCTACTCACTGAGCCACAGGCACTGCCCTGTCTTAGTAAATTTAAAGTATGTTGTATTGTTACCTAGAGTTTTTATATAATTCTTTATTATTATTTTCTGCACTTACTTAAACAAAGATATTATGCCTTTAATTCCAGAGTAGTTATCTCAAAGCTTTTCAAAACATTCTCAAATTTATATTGACTTTGCCACCAAAGTAAAAATAATTTAATGAAGATTTTATTATTTTTGATTAATTCTATTTTTTGTATGATAGAAAAACAATTAACCAATTTTGGTCACCCCTTTCTTCATTACTGCAGTATTTTGTTTTTAATTGATTATAACATTTTTCTACACAAAGCATCTCTTTCAAAGAAAAAAAGCCATCAAATTTATAACCATATGTAGAACAATTATTTCTACTTGGTTCTATATATTTAATTAGATTCTATGCTTAATGCCCATTCCCTTCTAGACGTAAGTCCCTAATGATTTGGATCTTCAATAATTCCGTTTTTATTCATTTTTCAAATTTTCAGAAATAATTTTTCTGAAGAAATTATTTGATTATGTCACTCTTCTGCTTAGATCTCTACAGTTGTTTCCAACTATGCTCTTACTCCCTCTACCTCTGACTTTACCCCTTACCACTTTGTCTTTTAATCCATCTCGGCCACATAGACTCTTGCCATTCATCAAATATGCCAGGTAAGCTTCTTCCTTTTGTCTTTTTCTCTATTATTTGTATTTGGACTGATCTTCCCTAGGACTCTGCACATCTTCTTCCCTCACTTGCCCTCTGGTTTCTACTGAGAGAAAATTTACCAGAGAATTCTTCCTTTTCATTCTCTATCCTCCACCATTTAGTCTAATATACTCGAATGCTCTTGCCCTGGTTTAGCTTTCTTTTTAGCTCTTACATCACTTGGCATAATCTGCTTATCAATTGTCTACGTATCTCCCTCCACTAGAAGTAAAGTTCATAAAAGCCTGTCATCTTAACCAAAATATTAGCATTATCTATAATGGTACCTGACACATGATAATCTCTTAATAAAGAGGGTAAGGCTAAGTAAAGAGAAAGTCTCAATAAAAAAGAGGAAGGCAATAAAGGCTTGCCTATATTTGTTGAAGGAAATAATAAATAAAATTCTTTCCATGGCCTTCAAACTGGAGACATAATTTGATTTAGAGGTAGAATTTTGTCATAATTCTTTTGAGAAATCCTTGGCAGTGTTAAAGCTTTCCCTCATCCAATCACTTGGTCAGTGTGTGAGTTTTCTTAATTTGCTCGAATCCTATGACACTGATAAGTTCCAAATATCTGTGGTTCATACAACTCAGTAAACATATAGGTATGATGTTCAGAACTCCACAGAATCTCTTCATGTTCATCTATCACCTACTGAATGAACACATGGTAAGGTGGATTTTTGTTTCTTGTTTTTACTCACTTCAAGAATGTCTTATTCTTTCCCATGAATAATAATGCTGAGTAACCCTCTATGCCCAACATTAATTTGATTTGATCCTTATAGCTAGTACAGATTCCTTTAAGTCTGTGATAGGTAAATAACATTTCTGCCTCATTAAAAATGCTTATGAAAGTTGTCCACTTTTTCTATATTCCGTTGTTCATTTCAATGGGAAAATAGGGAGAGGTGGGGTGAGGATAAGGGTGGCAATGATCTCAATTCTGGCATTCTGGGAAGTTCTCTATATTTGCATTTGGATATCCTTATAATATCTATAATTGAATCTTCCTAGACTCCTTAGTTCAGATATTCTTTTTTTTCTGTAGACAACAAGAATCAAGACTCTGAGTCATTTTGCCTTTCCTTTTCTCTTGCTTCATATGGTTCTTACCACATTTAATCATCTGTTCCTTCATATTCTATTTTCCATGTCCTCATCATTTTCTATTTCTAGCACCAATTCTCCACTTCAACTGTTTAGCATAATCATTTGATTATAGCTTCCACCTTTCCTTTCTCCATTTGGGCTATAGCCTCCTGTATACTTTTGATAGAAGAATTACATCATTCCCCTTCTCTACTTGTCTCTACCTCCACTAACAAATACCTGATTGCTTATACAAATCAGTCTCAATCGTCAGAGATACTTCAATTGCAGCATGAAATTAATGCAACTTTCCAACATTACCTAGGTAAATCTAAACCTCTAAATTCCAGTGCCTGTGCTGCTAACACTTGACTCAATGGCAGGAAGAAGTCTGAGAGAGCAAGAAACAGTAAAAAAGTCACAGGCATAGGTGAAATATATTTTAATTCAAATCTTGGCTTCCAGATTATGTGATTTCATGCAGAATATTTGACTAATTAACCCTCAGAATTTTCATTTGTAAAATGGGAAAAATAGTGCATACTTTTTCATGTGTTGAGACAATTAAATACACTTGAATATCACAACAAAAGTAACAGAATACAAGTGTTTCATTTAATATTCAGCTCATTTAACATTTAATGTCTAATATATTATTAGTTCTTATTCTTAGAAACTTTTGGATAGAGCAATTAGAGCACCATGGACTTAGTGTCGGTAATAAATCTTATATCACTGAGTAGGACCATGTCAGAATGTTCTCATTTACCTGCAGTATATTCAAATACTGTGAAGCAAAACTTTTTAAAAAGTATGCCATTTTTCCTAAATAAGCTGATGTAGAGTCAAATTGTTACTATTGCTGTATTCTGGAAGGAAGAGCATGGGGTAGTTTGAATATTCTGTTAGTGAACATTGTATTTATTTTGCCATGTTTCAAACTCAAAGAATGATAGTAAGGAAATTCGTGGTGATCTCCTATCCTCACTGGCATAGCCTGTGCCAGCAGCTTGTATTCAAATACATATGTAACATTAAGATTCCATAAATTGGGATAGCACTCAAGGGAGCCTGGAGGAGAAAGGGAAAGCAATATCCTTAAGTGAGCCTAGGGGAGAATGGAAAAGCAGTATCCTCTGGACGATCTCAAATCATTGATAAAATGTGAAGCTATGCAAGAATCCACTCTTTTAACCCTCCAGAAAAGGCAAGGAGAGAGAACTTTTATCCACTTAAACATTTTAGATCTGTCATTAAGTATAGAGTAGAAATTAAGATTTAACTAAACTTTAGAGAACTTATCAGTCTCCACTTTCCTCAGCCCCATTTAGCTTCTGGAAATGATTTTTATAATGAATTGGCCAAATCTTATGCAGTTCTTAGACAAATATTGGCAAGAGCTGTCAGGATAACTGTATTATCACCCTCCAATTGGGGTTTAAATTAAAATTAATCTTATCCAACTTTTGAGCCTGGCATGTTCATCAAGTTGTTTTTCTCTTTAAGCTTTATGCTTGACAATACTGTACAAATATTACTCATACCTGATTTTCATCTTGTATACCTGTGGCAGATTATAACAATTAGTTATGTGTTTTTCCTTTCTTTGAGCCCACATGTAGTTTTATAACCCTTTTCAAATCAGTGCTGAGGGCATCCCGTGGTACTAATTTCAGCTGACATCTAAAATTAAGTCTATTTTTTTTTAAATTAAATCACAGCTGTGTACATTAGTGAAATCAAGGGGTAAAATGTGCTGGTTTCATATACAATCTGAAATTTTTTTCATCAAAATGTTGAAGGTAGCCTTCATGGTATTTTCTTTTATTTATTTTTTTTTCCAGTGGTAAGACAGAATTTATTTACAGAAAAGAATACAGAAAACACTAAAGCTCCTGGTAGAGAGAAAGAACTCAAGTGGGGAGAGAAAAGCTATCTCCATTTCTTTCCCAGTCTTTCCCCGTCTCCCCCTTTAGGTTTTTAGTCTTGGGGTATGTATAGGTGTATGGGTTCCTTGGTCATGAAATGAATGAACACAGTCCCTTCCGCGGGGGCAAGGTGAATGAATGTATCAATGAACGAACACAGTCCCATCTGCAGGGGCAAAGTGAATGAATGTATCAATGAATGGACAAGTCCATTTATGGAATTGAGGCCTAGGAAATTCGCATGAAATTGACCTAGGCATAGGAAATGGGGGTTCCATATTTAGTCCTAAGTGTAAAGTGAAGGAGACACCAAGGTGTCTCCTTTGCAGTTGTCTGGCCTTTTTGGCTATAGTTTTCTTTTCTTGTTGGGTCTCTCTCTGGTTTAGGGATCAAGGTGATGTTTGCTTCATAGAACGTGTTGGGTAGTATTCCTTCTTTTTCTACATTTTGGAAGAGGTTTAGTAATATAGGTACTAGTTCTTCTTTAAAGGTTTGGTAAAATTCTGATGTGAAGCCATCTGGTCCTGGGCTTTTCTTTTTAGGGAGATTTTTTATAGTTGATGCTATTTCAGAACTTTATATAGGCCTGTTCAACATTTCGTCTACGTTCTAGCTAAGTCTTGGTAGGTGGCGTGCTTTCAAGTATTGGTTGATTTCCTTCAGATTTTCATATTTCTAAGAGTAAAGTTTCTTGTAATATTCATTAAGGATTTTTTGAATTTCTGAGGAGTCTGTTGTTATTTTGTCTTTACCATTTCTGATTGATGAAATTAGAGATTTATTTTATACTCTTTATTTCCTGGCTAGGTTGGCCAAAGGTTTATGTATTTTATTGACCTTTTCAAAAAATCAACTTGTTGATTTATTGATCTGTTGTATAATTCTTTTGTTTTCAATTTCATTTAATTCTGCTCTAATTTGGTTCTTTTCTTCTGCTCAGCTTAGAGTTGGAATGTTCTTCCTTCTCCAGTTGCTTAAGATGTCCAATTAAGGTGTTAACTTCCTCTCTTTTCGTTTTCTTGAGGAAGGCTTGCAGTGCTATAAATTTCCCTGTTAGGACTGTCTTTGCAGTATCCCAGAGGTTCTGATAATTTGTGTCTTCATTGTCATTTTGTTCCAAAAATTTGGTAATTTCTTTCTTAATCTCATCTATGACCCACGTATCCTTCAGCATAAGGTTATTTAATTTCCATATTTTTGTATGCGTATGCAGATTTCTGTTGTTATTGAGTTCAACTTTTATTCCATGATGGTCGAAGAAGATGCAAGGAATAATTTCTATTCTTTTAAATTTGCTGAGGTTAAACTTGTGACCTAAGATGCGATCAATTTTGGAGTATGTTCCATGGGGTGCTGAGAAGAACGTGTATTCAATTTTATTAGGATGAAATGTTCTGTAGATGTCTGTTAAATGCAGTTGTTGAATGGTTAAGTTTAAATCTAAAATTTCTTTACTTAGCTTCTTTTTGGAGGATCAATCCAACACTGCTAAAGGAGTATTACAGTCTCCAACTACTATGGAGCTGGAGGAAATCAAGTTACTCATGTCTATTCTTATAAATTGAGGCGCATTCTGGTTGGGTGCATAAATATTAATAATTGAAATCTCCTCATATTGAGTAGTACCCTTAACAAATATGAAGTTTCCATTCTTATCCTTCCTTATTTTGGTTGGTTTAAAGCCTATTGTATCTGCAAATAGGATTGTAACACCTGCTTTTTTCCTGCTTTCCATTTGCCTGGAATATAGATGACCATCCCTTCACCTTGAGTCTATATTTATATTTTAAGGTAAGATGAGATTCCTGTATGCAGCAGATATCTGGCCTGAGTTTTTGTATCCAGTCAGCCAACCTGTGCCTCTTTAGAGGACAATTTAAGCCATTCACATTAATTAAGAATATTGATAAGCCTTTTGAAAGTCCAGTGGATATTTTTAAACCTTTCGCCACTGTGGAAGTTGGAATTTGATCAAAAGTTTCTGAGTGAGTTGACGTTAGTGGTAGAGGAATTCGCTGGTCATTATGGAAGATAGATCTGAGACTATCCTGAAGAGCTGGTTTAGTAATGGCAAATTTCTCCAACATGTGGATGTCATTAAAGTGTTCAATTTCTCCATCGTAAATGAAACTTAGTTTAGCTGGATACAGGATCCTGGGTTGAAAGTTATTTTGTTTTAGGAGATTAAAAGTCTATGACCATCTTCTTCTAGTTTGAAAGGTTACAGCAGAGAGATCTGCAGTTATTCTAACATTCTTCCTTTTGTAGGTTATGGTTTTCTTATGTCTGGCTGCTTTCAGATTTATCTCCTTCATATTAACTTTAGTGAAATTGATTATGATATGTCTGGAGATGTCTTATTCGGGTTGAGTCATTCTGGAGTTCTGAAACTGTCTGCTATCTTAATTTCAGAATCTCTTGGCATGTCTGGAAAGTTCTCTTTCATAATCTCATGGAGAAGAGACGTGAAGACTGCTTCATCGCTTTTGGGGATCCCTATGAGGCGAATATTGGTTTTCTTTTAACTATCCCAGAGCTCTCTGAGAGAATGATCTGTTTTTGCCCTCCATTTCTCTTCCTCTTTGATGGTTTGGGAGAGTTCAAAAGCGTTGTCTTCAATGTTAGAAATCCTTTCTTCTGCTTGCTCCATCCTGTTACTGAGGGATTTTTCTACTGTATTTCTCAGATCTTTGCGGGCTACAACTTCTTATCTCAATGTGTCAAAATGTTTGGTCATTTTGTCTTTGAATTCATTGAATTCTTGAGCCATCTTTTGGATTACTGTTTGAAATTCTAATTCCATCTTTTCCTCCATTCTGTTGATCATATTTGCTATCCAGATTGTGAATTCAATTCCTGACATCTCAGCCATTAGTTTATGCATGGGATCTTGTACAGCATCTACCTTGTCATTCCTTGGAGGAGTTGATCTACTCTGATTATTCATATTGCCAGAGTTTTTCCATTGATTCTGCCCCATTATTGTTTTTCACTGTTGTCTTTGGCCATTCTCAGAGTTGGGGAGGTGTGTCTCCAAGATTAAATCCCGGGGGGAATCACTCTATTGTTGTTGGAACTTTGTAGGGAGTGACTCTGTATTGTTCCTCTGGGACTGCCCCAGCCAGGGAGTTCTGACTGCCGTAACAGCTCCGGAGTGTAGCACCCCTGGTTCCAGCAGCAGGGTGGAGGATGATGCACACGGTTCTGGGAGTGGCAGGCACCCAGTGACTTTGCAAAGAGAGCCCATGGCTCCAGCAGTCTCTGGCCAGGAGGAGAGCTCCACACAGAGGCAGGGAGGGCTTCAAAGGGAGGGCCACGGAACCGCGGCTTCTGGAGTCCTTGGCCAGACGGGCAGGGCCGGTGCAGAGGCAGGGAGGGTAGAAGCGGAAGGGCATAGTTTGTGTGTCTCCTGGAGTCCCTGGCCTGAGGCAGGCATGCAGATGGTAAGATGAGATTCCTGTATGCAGCAGATATCTGGCCTGAGTTGAGATGGGGTGCTGGACCATGCAGTCGCCAGGAGAGTCCCTGGCCAAAGGTGGGCCTGCAGAAGCCCAGGGGAAGCCCAACAAGCGTGGGCTGCTGTTGCTGGGGGAGTTCCTGGCTGGGGGCCTTGTGGAGGCCTAGTCAGTGTGGGGTTTGGAGCCATGCGGTCACTGGTGGAGTCCCTGGCAGATGGTGGGCCTGCGGATGCCCAGCAGGCCTGGAGCCCAGACCCGCACGCTAATCGAGGGAGTTTCTGGTTGGGGGCGGGCCTGCGGAGGCCTGACAGTCCTAGGTGGAGTCTCTGGCCACAGGCGGACCTTTGGAGACCTGGTGAGTGCCAGACATGGGGAGGCGTGGTCGCAGGTGGAGTCCCTGGCCAGAGGCAGGCCTGTGGAGGTCCAGCAGGTGCCCGGCACGGGCCCACGCAGTCACTGGGGGAGTCCCTGGCTGGGTGTAGGCCTGCAGAGGCCTGGCGTGTGCAGGATGCGGACCTGCACTGTCACCAGGGTAGTCCCCGGTAGAAGGCGGATTCGGAGGCCTCACAGGCACGGACACAGCCTGTGTTGTCGCTGGGGTAGTCCTTGACTGGAGGAGGGCCTGCAGAGGCCTGGCGGGTGCAAGGTGCAGGGCCGCATTGTCTTTGGTGGAGTTCCTGGCCGGAGGCGGGCCTGCAGAGGCCCTGCGGGTGCAGAGCACAGCCTGCATGGTCTCCCGGGAAGTCCCTGGCTGAAGTCAGATCTGTGGAGGCCCGTCAGGCACAGGGTGCAGGGCGCAAGGTCACCGGGGAAGTTCCTGGCTGGGGGCCGGCCTACGGAGGCCTGGTGGGTATGGGGCGAGGGGCCATGCAATCACTGGCAGAGTCCCTGCGGAAGCCCAGCAGGCTTTGGGCGTGGGGCATGGGGCCGCTCGGTCACTGACAGATTCCCTGGCCAGAGAGAGGGAGGCTTTCTGCCCCCCTGAGTCTTTTGCCAGTGGGGCTCTTAGTCTGGCAGGCAGGGGGGGTGGGGTGGTGGGTACTGCTCAAGAACCTCCTTCCTCAGTCTCAGTGGGGGTTAGCCTTCTGGTTCCTCAGGTAAGGGGGGAAGGGTGTTCTGTAAGTTCAGAATGGTAGGGAAAACTTTAGTTCAGTTTTTCTGCCTAGCAAGAGAGTGTTCAGAGTCACAGCAGGGTTGCTCTGAAGAAGCAGACTCCACTTCCCACAGCATTCTTCCATGGGGTAAGACAAGGGGTCCACAGTTTACCGCTTGTCTGTAGAAAACCCACAGGAACAAATGAAGAGAAAATAGAAAGGAAACAGAAAAACTAAAATACCACAACTTTCTTGGGGGAGGGGATGGACACTTCCTTTCAGATGAATTTTGTACCTGAAGCTTGCTTTCTTGGAGTTGCAGTTTGCCTCAGCAGAGGTGACCTGCAGTTATCACTTCTCTCTCTCAGCTGGGCTTCCAGTCTTCAGCTTAATTGGGCAGTTTCTGGAGGTTATCTTTTCTTTTGGACAGGAGCCTCTTTCAGAAACTGTTTCCAGTTGGCCATCTTGCTCCGCCTCCACCCCCCCAAGAGTTAATAACTTTAAAGAAATTACTTGTCAGTCATTATCATAGTTGTTATAAACATGAAATCTAATTTTAACCAGCATCTAGCACAGTGCCCATTACCTAAGTTAGTCACCTGATATATGTTGAGTAAGTAGACAGAAGAGAAGAAGGAAAATAAGAAAGTTAAAAGATCATCTTGTCCTTTTTTTTTTTAAATGCAGTTTTTGGCAGGGGCTGAGTTTGAACCCACCACCTCCGGCATATAAAGCTGGCGCCCTACTCCTTTGACCCACAGTTGCCACCCTTAGAGATCAACTTCTTTTTCAACTTTCCCTAGACATGCTTACAGTAGCCAATTAATAAGAGGAAATAGTAAAATTATTAGAAAAGAGCTAAGAAATCAAATGCATGGTCATCCACATCCTATTATAATAAGGGCAAATAATAATTCATTCACTGACAGCTGAAGTTACCTCTATGATAATTACAGAATATTGACTGAATTTGTTAACTGGAAGAGTTCCCAATTTCCATAAGAACTAACTTGCATTATCAAGAATAGTTATATTGTGTTTATTCTGTTAAGAAAATAAGAACATTATGTGTTTAGAAAAATTCCCTTAAGTATTTTAAATGATAGACTGCTATGTTTTAATTATGTGGAAAAACCTTTACTTAAATTTTCTAATTCCACCATGGTTACAGATGAGTGATGTGTTACTATCTTTTCAGTGTGATAGCCTCTTCACGTGTGTATTTATGTGTGTGTATGTGTGTGCACACATGTGTGTTCTTTTTTGGAGACTATTCACTGGCTACATGGCACATAGCTTAGAGTTAAATATTTTGATAAATTACCTTTCCATTATTTGAGAGTAGAGAGCAGTGAAGTCAGACTTGAGCTATAATTCTGTCCATGAAATTGCTCCAAGTTTATTTCCTCACTAGTATAATGGGAATAATTATGTTTACTGCATGGATCTATTATGAGGCTTAAGTGAGAGAATCTACTGAGCATAGTGTCTGGCACATTGAAAGTGCTCAATAATTAGTCAAAACTATTATTAGAGGATTGCAAATAGAGAATTTTAAGGAGCTGCTCCTTCACATTTTAATTTTTTTAGAGACCTTGAGTCTACTATTCAAAACTGGAATAGAAATAAAATACATATAGAGGATTCATAAATTATCTTCTGTTGCTTTCACCTCTTATTGTAAATAAAAATTCTCCAGGCTTTCAATAGAAATGAATCTTCAGTGAAGTACAGCCATATGGTAATTCTGAAATGTAATCGTGAACTGTCTTTTTAATATTGTATAAGCATAGAAATCAAATTATGTTGCTTAAAAAGGAATCCTCATACATCTTTTCCCATCTTGCATAACACAAAAATAGCTAAGTGCTTTGCTCATAAAAAATCATATTTAGAGGGTGACTAAGCATGAAACACTTCCCAAACAAATCTGAGAAAGTTAGGCAGGAGAAAATTGAGATTTCAGCTATAATCAGTCTCAATGTAGGTAAGTTCAGTGATGGTAGCATGGTAATTTTTTTAAATTATCAATTAATCGCATATAATTTTTTAAGGTATTTTGGATTTTGCTAAAATATTGAAATCTAATAGGATTTCTTTTTAACCAGGACTTTGGTTTTATAGGGTATAGCTACTATGTGCTTTTTTCTTTACAGGCACATACATACATATTTTCATAGGTAAGTATGTTTGTTCATTTACTTCAAATGGATGAAACAGTAAAATCTTATTTGTAGAATGGTTTACAAATTTAACTTGATATATAGTATTAATAAATTATCTTGCTATGTAAAAATAATTGGATGGCCCACGTTTTATAGGAATGTAGTTTTTATTCAAAAGTGAGGATGCTGACAATACTATACCAGAATGTTTATGTTTTAAAAATCATAGTTTGTGACTCTGAATACATAATTTAGAGGGGTTAAGCAATCACTTTTAAAAGGAACTGAAAAGTTTACCTCTGCTATTCCTTAGGTTCAATAGTAGTTTAATTTCTGTTTGTTAATCTTTAAAAAGAACATGACATATATTTTCTGAGCAATCTTTGTATAATTTTTTCTTGACATTAATAAATTCCATTTAGGGTATAGCAAGAGATTTGTTATTACAGTTTACTTTATAAACCTTAGATTTACAAATTATATCATTCCAAGTAAGTTTTTTTCTAAGTAGAATATTGAGGTGCTAATCTGCCCTGTTTATTGCCAATTTTTGACTTTCACCTAGATAAACTTTCTTAGTTTGACAGTTCTGCTTTTACTTTACTTTTAGTTTTCTCCTTTGTTTTTCTTATCACTTTGGTTATCAAATATAGAACATAGAATGTTTAAATAAAAGTTTTTTCAGAAGGGCGGCACCTGTGGCTCAGCGACTAGGGCGCCGGCCCCATATGCCGAAGGTGGCGGGTTCAAACCCAGCCTTGGCTGAACTACAAAACAGAAAAATAGCCAGGAGTTGTGGTGGGCGCCTGTAGTCCCAGCTACTCAAGAGGCTGAGGCAAGAGACTCGCCTAAGCCCAGGAGTTGGAGGTTGCTGTGAGCAGTGATGCCACGGCACTCTACCAAGGGCGATAAAGTAAGACTCTGTCTCTACAGAAAAAAAAAAAAGTTTCTTCAGAAAAAAAAAGTTAAACATACTGTTTTTACCTTATTTTGAAAAGCAAGAAATATTGCTGTCCAAAAACTAACATTACATTAGAAAAATTATTTGCATAACAGAGGTAATGAGGGCAGATATCTGATCTATTACTATGAATCAGACATTCACAAAAGAAAATACTCCTGAATATTCCAGAGTGTGAAAAAAAAAATTTTCTGCTGATTGCCATGTATCAGCTAGTTTTTGGAGAAAATTTGATTTTACTGTTAATCATGCCCAGCTCTTAATTTATCTTAACCTTTTGATAGACATAATGAAATAGAGATACATACAAATATATACATATATGTTCAAATTCATAACACTACAACAAGGAAAATCTTCAGTCCTTTTTTTAAAAGTGCGTGTGTGGTTTTTTGTTTTTTGTTTTTTGTTCTTAGAGCCAGGATCTTATGCTATCACCCAGGCTGCAGTGCAATGTCAAGATCATAGATTGCCCCAGGCTCAGTCTCTTAGGTTTAAGCAATCCTGCCACCTCCAGTCTCCCAGATCGCTGGGATTATAGCTATAGGCCACTATGCTCTTAAAGAATTTTTTTGTAAAATATCATACAGCTGGGTTCTGGTTTTTAACACAATCTGAAACTCTCGACATTTAAGTGTATTATATTTCTCTTTGCACCTTAGTAATATGGAAATTCTCTAGTTTTTATTCTATACTTAATACCTAACACATATTTGTTCTCAATTACATGAAAACTAAAAACCAAATAAACCCCATACCAATATACTCTATTCCCCTCTCCTGAAAGAAAGCCTGGGAATGTTTTGATTCCCCATTTCATTCTCCTTCCCAAATGAGATCTTTAGGATGCTTTTACTTTCTGCCATCCCCTTCTAATTCTTGTTTAGCTGGCATAGTGAAATATTTTTGGTTGTAGATTTATTGTTTTTTTTCTCAAATCATGTATTTCTTATATTTTAAGAATTCTAGCTGGATATGGTAGTTCCCACCTGTACTCCCAGCTACTCAGAAGACCAAGGTGAGATGATCCCTTAAGTCTAGGAGTTCAAGACCAGCCTGAGTAACATAGTGAGAATCTGTCTCTAAAAAAATAAAACTAAAAGAAAGCATTCTTACTTGGCCATTATACTACAAATACCCAGTCAGACAAATATTATTTAGTTTTAACATGTACATTGCAAGGCTTATTGCACTATGTTCCATTAATCTTGCTCTATCTTGAAATTTCTATTCTGATTCATATGTTGTTAGATTCAAGTATTTTCTCAATTTTTTTTCATATTTTAAAAGCCAGATATATTTTTAAAAGATCATGCTTATATTAAGTCAATTATATAATGGAGCAACATCAAAATAAAGTTGATGAGTAGGCTCGGTGCCTGTGGCTCAAGCAGTTAAGGTGCCAGCCACGTACACCTGAGCTGCCGGGTTCAAATCCAGCCCGGGCCCGCCAAACAACAATGACAGGTGCAACCAAAAAATGGCCGGCATTGTGGTGGGCGCCTGTAGTCCCTGCTACTTGGGAGGCAGAGGCAAGAGACTCACTTGAGCCCAGGAATTGGAGGTTGCTGTGAGCTGTGATGTCACAGTACTCTACCCAGGGTAACAGCTTGAGGCTCTGTCTCAAAAAAAAATAAATAAATAAAATAAAGTTGATGAGTAAAAAGGTACACTTTCTGTTTCTAAGACAAAAGGAAAAGTTAATAGACATATTAAAATTGTATTTTCAGGTGAAGGTTTCTGTCAGTTAAAGTAGTTAACATTGGCTTTTCTTCTTGTCCAAGGCAAGCATTTCTTTCTGGCTTCTGAGAAGGTATTTAGTCTTCTGCTGTGTAGAAGTGATACATCAGGGTTACCACCAGTGCTGAGATGGGAGGGGTCACCCAGTTTGTCCACCAGTTGGAATTTGGATCAACAGTAGTAATAAGAGTTTCTGAAGGTTAACTTTGATCTGTCATCTGGATGAAGGTCCCCAATGATATATGCTTTGGACAGAGTCCCAAAACTCTGTGGAGTACCCAACATACTCAAAGTTTTTGGTAGCATCACCTCCTATTCCCTTAACATTTCTTCCCCCGCAGGATGTTCTTCAGGAACTTGGTCAAACTGTACACCTTGTGGTGCAGGATCAGCCATGTGCTTTTGCTGTGGTTATGCTTCTGAATCTCTTCCAGGTTGTAGGAATTCACCTCCTTATCAGGCTGCTACACTGTTGGCACATGGCAACTTAAACCCTCACACTCAACCACAGGTGGATGATAGCGTGGGTCTCAGTAGGCACCACCTAGGACATTCCCTCTGGCACTGCCTTTCATGAGTATTTTTCTCAGAAGGGATATGAGGGTGGTATTTCTCAATCTTTTCATATCCACAATTATCTTTCTTCTAACCTAGAAGATGAATGATAACTTGGTTGGGCAGAGAAATCTTTGCTGGTGGCCCTTTCCTAACTGTCTGTAATCTTTCTTTCTTTCTTTTTTTTTTTTTTTGTAGAGACAGAGTTTCACTTTATCGCCCTTGGTAGAGTGCCGTGGCATCACACAGCTCACAGCAACCTCCAACTCCTGGGCTTAGGCGATTCTCTTGGCTCAGCCTCCCGAGTAGCTGGGACTACAGGCGCCCGCCACAACGCCCGGCTATTTTTTTGTTTTGCAGTTCGGCTGAGGCTGGGTTTGAACCTGCCACCTTTGGTATATGGGGCCGGTGCCCCACTCGCTGAGCCACATATTTGCCAGCTTCAAGTATTGAAAACAGGAAGGAAAATGCCTATCTTAATAGTTTTTATTTAGTGACTTTTTCTTTCTGGAATTTGAAAGATTTTCTCTTAATAGGATATAGGAATTTTACCAAAATATGTCTATTTGTATGCCTCATTTTGACTAATCTACCATCAGCGAATATTACTTGTGGCATTTATTTATTCTTAAGCTTGATCTTCATTTAACTTTTTTTTTTTTTTGACTCAGAGTCTCAACTATGTTGCCCTTGGTAGAGAGCTGTGGTATCACAGCTCACAGCAACCTGAACCTCTTGGGCTTAAGTGATTCTCTTGCTGTTGCCTCCCAAGTAGCTGGGACTACAGGCGCCTGCCACAGTGCCCAGCTATTTTTGTTGTTGTTGTTATTGTTGTCATTATTATTTAGCAGGCTCAGGTGAGGTTCAAACCTGCCAGACCCTAACCACCGAGCTACGGGCGCTGAGCCTTTAACATTTTTTTTAATATATTTTGGAGATTTTCTTCCTCACCCTAGACTTCTCTTGGAATTATTTTCCCAGTCAATTTTCCCTGACGAGTTTCCTCTCTGTGTTTTGATCTACATTTTGAGATATTTCTTCCATTTGGCCTTAAAGGCCAGTTCTCTTAGGCAAAATGGAAACATACTTTAATTTTTCTATTTTTAAATTCAAAAATCACATTTTAAAATTTTAGAATATTTTAAAGCTGTCCATTCTTCTGTATTGTTTTTGTTAAGGGTTTTTTTTTTTTTTCCTCCAGCAATTTTGTTCCATGAGGAGCCCTTTAAGTCATAGGGTTCTGCTTATTTCTTTTCTCTTTGTTTTTTGGGCACCCTTGAGTACATTGTTATTTCTCTTCACTTAATAATGGCTCTGTACAATCTTTTACTGGTGAGACATCCAGGATTCTTTGTTCTGTGAGCTTTAAATGTACCATTGATAAGTAACTTACAATTTCTTGAGGCAAGAAAAAGATTATTTTGGTTAAAGTTCTCCTTAGAGATAAAGAGCAACTCTGACCATGTTTATATCTGCTTGGAAGTCTTCCACAAATACCAACTAGACCAAACAACTGCCAGACATATTGGCAGACACTCACCTTATAGCAAAGGCTAAGATCTCTCAGAACTCTACAAATTTTAGTTCCTTAGCCTCAGCTACTTCAGTCTCTGTCAGTCCCAGCTGGGAACAGAATTGCATACCTGATCCATCCTTCTGGAATCCCAGCATATCCCATGGCCTTGTACATTTTCTGAGCTGTCTGCTCAACTAATCTGTTGTAGATCAGAGAGAGGGGTACCAAAGTTGAGAAATAAAAGTGAACATTTTCCCAGTGAGTTAAACGCAAAGAACTTTTTTTTTTTTTTTTTGAGACAAAGTCTTAACTTTGTCACCCTTGGTAGAGTGCCATGGCACCATAGCTCACAGCAACCTCAAACTTTTGGGCTCAAGCAGTCCTCTTGTCTCAGCCTTCCCAGTAGCTGGCACTACAGGCACCTGCCACAACACCTGGCTATTTTTAGAGAAAGGGTCTTGCTCTCGATGAGGCTGGTCTCTTGCTCAGGCTGTTCTGGAACTCATGAACTCAAGCAATCTGCCTGGCTCGGCCTCCCAGAGTGCTAGGATAACAGAAGTGAGCCACTACACCCAGCCTGCAGAGAACTACAGAATCTTGGGTTTTTATGTATACTAATCACAATATCTTGTTTTGCAAATAAGGAATCTAGGACAAGATTCTGTATTCTGTGTTTCTATATATTCTGATTGAGTTTATAATCTGTGGGTTAGGGTAAGGAATAGTTATATAGAAGTTATAGATAGATTATAAATAACAAAGGGAGAAGTAAAATTTTGGCTAGAAAAAAGAAATTTGAAAAAGTTTTATATGGAGAAAATTTTCAAATGAACAAATTAAATAGAGTATGGATGAGACAGTGGTCTCTTTCTGAGTACATTTGTTGTGCCCACCACCAAAGATTTGTGTTTTCTTCCCCCCAAAATCTTTTGTTATTAGTTATTTCTTTTAATTCATTCCTTCCTAAAAATGATGGCAGTGACACAGTCATTAGGTCAGTAAAGATACCTGACTGAAATGGGATGTTTCATCATTTGCCAGTCAAAACAGTAGCTAAATTAGGCAGTAGCTGGCTTTCAGCAGCAATCTAACTTAGAAAATCTTTAGGAAAAGTGTCTTCTGTACAAATCATTGAATCCAATATCTTAATTAAGTCTATTATTTGAGACTTGTGACTCTTCTTTAATTCAAGTCTTTTGCCCAAATTTCTTTAATCCTGTTTACAGCCAACAGGTCTGTTTTTCTTGGTTTTCTCACGTAACATACAGCATTTAGATGTCATACCATCCTCAGCTTATTCTTCCTGAAACTCTTTCGTGTTGTTATTCACTACAAAACTTTTCAACTGCTAAACCCATTCTAATAACTAATTTTGAACCAGTCCTTATCTGCCATTATTTTTGTTTTACCCTGGACTCCATCCATTTTGGGCCACTCTACCACTATCAACACTATCCCTGCATTGCCCATCCTTTTTTCCCTTTGTGGTTTTCTTTCCTTCTCCTGAAACATCTTCCTTTTCCATCTTTTCTTGTTAAAATCTTACTCATCCTTTAAGGTCAATTCTAAAACTTCACCTCATAGGTGAGGTGAAGTTGAAATGACAGTGATGTGGTAGATGAAATGACAGCCACATGCTGCATACTAATGTGTGTATGTAACAGTGCACCCATAGAATTATAACAGCATTATCTTCCTGGACCTTTTCTGTGTTTAGATATGTTCACATACATATACTACCATGTGTGGACCTCACAGTGTTCACTATAGTAATGTATGGCACAGGAACAATAAGCTATACCACATAGACTAGGCATAGAGTAGATAGGTCAGTACATGCTATGACATTTGCAGAACAGCAAAATCATCTAAGGAGGCATTTTGTCCAAAGTATCCCTATTGTTAAGGGATAAATGATGTATAAATATCAGGTTACAGATTATAAAGTATTCCTCAGATAAAAACATTTAAATCTTAGGTCGCAACAAAGACAAAATAATAATAATAAAATGTAGTAGTAGTAGTAGCAGTAACTACCTTTACTGATTGCCTACTATGTGTGAAGTCCTGGGTGAAGGTCTCATGCACAGTGTCATGTGACTTGTAAAAGGTAGATGTACATGAGGCACTTGAAAGGCAAAGGAACTTGTTTACAGTCATGTTCAAATCTAAGTTTTCTAGACGTGCATTTCAGGCTTAAATTTCTATCAGAAGATAGGAAAAAAATGTGTTTATCAAGTAATTTTGCGTTATTTCTTTGGAATATACCTTTTCCTTAAGATGGAATGTACATGTTTCTGTAACATGGTTAGATTTGTACCTGTATAGACGTTGCCTAAGGAAAGATGATGGGAAAGTTTGGATTCAAAGGAACATCATTATGGAGCACAGAATTAAGGGGGAGGTTAGGAAGCTATTACACTAAAATAAGCAAGAGATAGTATGATTTTAAATTAGTTGAGGCAGTGAGAATTTGAATGCTTGAGATGAAGAAATTGAACATACAAGACTTGAAATTGAATGGATGTGGAAGCAGATAGGAAGAGAGAATATTCAGAGAATCCCCAATCCCCAAATTTTCTATATACTGAATTCCACAAGATAAATTCTTTTAGAAAGAACTGCTAAAACATTGGGTTTTGAAATTTCAAAAGGTATTTACCTTGGAAGAATTATTAAACAACTGATTTGAGTTTCATGTTGAGGCAACAGCAATACCCTTGCTTCTCAGGGCATGCAAATCTCAAAGAATATTCTAGTGTTCTTTTTAAAAGCTAAGTTCATACTTTGTGAGTTTATTAATATTATTTGAAAAATACTTTTAAATGTTTTAGAGGAATTTTTGCATTTTAAAGCACAGCAAATTTTGAAACAAACTTTACCAAGATGGAGTCTTTAAACTTTTTTTAAGTCAATATAGAAATGTAATGGTTGTTAAATCTCTGATGCAAAATTAAACAAAGCAATGTGAAAGCTAGGCCTTAGTATATGTAGAGAAAATAGTCCTAGATCATATTTTATGTTCACTCTCCCCAGATAACAGTATGTACAAAACCCATTATTCTTCTACATTTGCTGCCAGAGTCTTCTCTAATATTTGACTCTAGCTATGTCATAATCTCTCAGTATGTTTAATAGGCTTATGTGTTGTGTTGCGGCACTTCTCTGAGCTTTGGTTCAAGCTCTGCCTTGGTTTGGCAGACCCCAACATACCCTGTTTGCTTCCCTGCCTTAAAGATCAAGCTGCTCCTCAGTAGTAAAGGCAGAATGAAGGATTGTACCAAAATCTAAGCAACTGAATTGTAAGAGTAAATCCATTACCCAAATTATCAATTAGTAAAGGTTATTGTTGCTGTGAACATAATTATATTAAGGTAATTAAACTTTCAGTGCTAGAGAAATACTTAAAGTCTATCTAGTCTAGTACTTTTTTTGAATAGTGAAGAAACATTGAGGTCCAGAAAGGTTAAAGGATTTGTCAGGTTCAAAATGTTGGTAATAGATTAGAACCCATATTTGTTTATAACCATTTCAGTGCTCTTTTTAGGGCATCGTATTGGACCCATAACTTAAGTATCATCCTAAAGGGACTTTGTCAGTGTATAAACAACAGATTTTTGCTTTGAATTTTAGAAAAATAATGTATTTTTAACATAATTAAATTAAAATCTCTAAACACTCCTATTTTTGGTTATATACTGTAAATATGATATGTAGGTTGTTTCAGAAAAAAAGCAGGTAAAAGGATGTTGTGTTGTACATTACCTTTAATTATTTCACTGCTTTTTTGGTAATTTTATTTGCATTTCAGCATCCCATTTAAAGGTAGTTAACGAGTCACAATTTTCCTATTTTATCTCCTGAGGGAATCACTCAAATGCTGTTTCATAATCTACAAAATAAGATAGTTAAACTGGAATTGTAGCTCAAAATTCTTTTCCAGTTCTATATTTATCTGAATAAGAGCTATCTAAAACTTGAATTTTAAAATGCTATGTCATACAAAGTACACATTCCCCAGTAGTTTCCTAAGAAACACTGCATGGAACGTATTTTGGGGGGTTTGAGGAAGTACTCTCTGTCTTCTATTATCACACTTGATTTGATTAGGTATAGAATTGTATAAAATGAAATTGTTTTCCTTACAATTTTGAAGAAATTGTTGGAAAGTTCAATGCTGTTCTAATTCTTTGAATGTGAACTGTTCCATTCCTTACTTTTAAGCAGCTCTTTACAATCTTCTCTTTATCCCCTGTTTGCTGAAATTTTATGATGCTTTTCTTCAGTGGGTATTTTTCATTTATTCTGCTGGATATTCCAGTGGGCCTTTTGAATGTGGAGACTCATATCCTTCAGTTCTCAGGAAGTTAATAATAATAATATATTATTTCTGTGATAATTTCTTATCCATGCTACTTTTCAAAATTCTTCCTTTATAGGACTCCTATTTGCAATCTGGTAGACTTTCTGAGTTAACCCTCGATTTTCCTAGTTTTTCTGCTTTTTTCTCATTGGTTTTTAATCTGTTTTGTAGATGCTTGCTGTAATTTTTCTCCTAGTCTACTTAAGTTAAATGAAAATTAAATTAGAAACTTAAATTATGTTATGCATCTATTATTGATAAATTCTTTGGAGAAAAGTGAAGCATAGAGGATTGCTAAGGAGAGCCATGATGAGTAAAAGGGTTGCAGTTCTAAGTAGGATGCTTGAGGATGTCATCACTGAAAAGCTACCATTTGAGCTACCACAAGTGATGGAGCAAGCCGTATGGATATTGAGGAAAGATTGTTCCACGTTGAGGAAACAGCAGCTACACAAAGTGAGGCAAGAGTGTACCTGGCATTTTGGGGAAATGATGAGGTGGCCATTCTGCCTGGCTTGTGTGAGACAGAGTCATAAGAGAATGATCAGACAAATAATAGGACAATGATTGTGTTGGTTCTGTCTAGCTTTTGTCTTAAAAATTGGGACTTTTCTTCTCTGCTTAATCTCTATCATTCTCTTCCTTGACTTTCCACCTTTAACATCTAGTAAATCATCATATCTTATTGATTCCAACTCCTGTATTTCTCTCCTGCCTATGTTCATTTTTGATACTTTTGTCTTAGCTGAGGCTTTTATCATTAGTCACCTAACTGGTCACCTGCCAGACACGTGTGCTATGTTCATCATTCATTCAAGAGGTATGTCTTGAATACTTTTTGAATTCCAGGACCTGTGTGAAGCATTGTAGATATAATGGTTGTCAAACTAAAAATGATTATTGCTCTCAGAAAACTCACACTAACTGGTGGAAAAAATCATGTAGGCACTTAATAACAAAGTGGGGTAGTGAGCACTTGGAGGACAAACAGTCTTAATAGCACATGAAGGATAAATAGCTCTAATTTATGAATGTTAGTGCAAGCTCTGCAGTGAAAGTATCCTCCTGTTGCTGTCTAAAAGATAAGTAGGAGTTAGACCCTCAGAAAGAAAAGAAAGAATAATCAACAAGACCACTTGTGCAAATGCCAAAAAAATGGAACTAAAAGCAGTTTAGTGTTGCCATATAGCAGGCAGAGAGTGGCTCAAAATCAGACTGGCATGGCACAAAATAATCAGATCATGCATATCTTTAGGCCCTATTTAAGTGTTCAGCTTATATTATTTGTCACCAAAATGATTTTATTTATTTATTTATTCATTCATTCATTTATTTTGAATGAATATTCAAAGCAGGGCATCACTCTGTTACCTGGGCTAGAAGTACGGTGGCATCATCATAGCTCACAGAAACCTCAAACTCCTGGGCTTCAAGTGATTCTCAGTCTCAGCCTCCCAAGTAGCTGGGACTATGGGTGTATGCCACCATGCCTGGCCCCAAAATGATCATTTAAAAATGTGAATATAATCCTTTATGTCACAGAATTAATATCCAGCAATGATTCCCTATTAACTTTAGGTTACTTTCTAACTCCATAACAGCACACAGAGCTTTAATCTGGCTTTCGCCTCTTTAATATTATCTCCCACAGGCCCCATCTTACCTTTATGCATTAACTGTGCAAAAAAATTTAATTTTGAAACCGAGTCTTTCTATCATTCTGACTGGAAAGCAGGAGTACAATCATAGCTCACTTCATCCTCAAACTCCTGAGGTCAACTAATCCTCCTGCCTCAACCTCCCTTGCAGCTAGAACTATAGGTGTGCACCAACCAATCTCACTAATTATTAAAAAATTTTTATAGAGATAAGATCTCCATATTTTCTCAGAGTTGGTCTCAAACACCTTGTATGCAAGTGATCCTCCCACTTGGGCTTTCCAAAGTGCTAGAATTGCATTGCATGAATGACCATGCCTGGCTCAGGCCTTCTTATAATTGCCCACCAAAAGAGAGATTTCAAGATTCCAGGCCACAGAAGATTATAAGAATACTCTCTGGCCTTTGCCAACCTCTTGAATTCATTTTTGCCCCTCAAAATTAATCCCAGAGGTCATTTTCTATAGGAATCTGTTTCTGAAAATTCAAGTATAGCTGAGCTTCTTCTGTACTACCACCCACTTCTGTGTGATCTTTTCATTGCAGTTAATGTATCTATTAAGTTTCTTAATATGTCTGACTTCTCCTTTGTTGTGAGCTTTTTGAGAGTCTGTGGGTATTTTGTTTTTGTTTTTGGTTTGTGCATACTGAGCCCCTAGCATAATGCCTGTCACTTAGTTAGACTTAGTATTTAATGTAATTATTAAATATAAAGGAAGATTTAGTTAATTTTGACAGAAAAACCATGAGAATTACTGACAGGAAATAATGTAATTTTTTTTTTTTTTTTGAGATAGAGTCTCACTTTTGTCGCTCTTGGTAGAGTGCCATGGTGTCATAGCTCACAGCAACCTCAAATTCTAGGGCTCAAGCTATTCTCTTCCCTCAGCCTCTGGAATAGCTGGGACCACAGGCTCCTGCCACAACACTCAGCTATTTTTAGAAATAGGGTCTCATTCTTGCTCAAGCTGGTCTCAAACCCATGAGTTCAGGCAATCCACCCACCTTCACCTCCCAGACTGCTAGGATTACAAGCATGAACCACCATGCCCAGCCCAGAATGCAAATTTATAACCCATTTAAATCATAAGATTATGATAACACTTAGCACACTTATTATTTATTAAATATCAGCCAACCTTATTAAAATGTCAACTCCATAAGGGCAGAAAGCTTATCTTATTGACTGCTCTGTCTCCACAGCTAGCACAGTTCCTGTCACCTAGAAAGGTACTCCATAAGTACTTGTCCTTTTTATACTTGAGAGTGAGATGGAGTGACTGAAATAATTTTAATTTTAAAATTAATATTAATAAGGTTAATATTATTTAATTCAAAATATTTATTCACTTACGTTTTACTATAGTAATGCTTTAAAATTTTCATTTCTGGTAATTAATTTTTAAAAACGTCATATTTATCAGAGACGAAAAAAATGGTTTCACCATAATGAATATTTATGTTCCTAAAAGCTTAAACCGAGCCTTCTTGGCACTTGAGAGACCTTAAGCAGTCCAGCCCAAGCCCAGATGTCCCTTACATAGCAGCCTGTAAAACATCTATCATGAAAACTGCTAATGCCTTATAAAATAACATCTCACAATTATATCATCACTGTGGATAATTATGAGAAGAAACCTAGAAGGAAAATAAGTATTTTAAAATTAAAACCTTTCTAGTAATCACTGAAATTGAAGAGAGATATTCTTGAAAACTTTTTCACCATGAAAGGTTTTGTATTCTTGATACTAATACATAGAAATAGGCACTCTGTGCAATGGGCTTTCTCAGATGTCACTGGTGAAAGTGCAAATTGGTTTAACTTTTGTTTTGGAAGGCCAGTTTCTTAGTATATCAGTTTCCTTAGTATATAGGGAAAATATTGAAAATGTTCATACTCATTAATGCCTCAAAACTACTTATCCTGAGAGAAATGTTTTAGAACTGGATAGAGGTGGTTCTTGCACAACATTGTGAATGTACTAAATACCACTAAATTGTTCATTTATGTATGTATGTACGTATGTATTTTTAGACACAGGTCTCTTGCTCTGTCACCCAGGCTGGAGTGCAGTGGCACAATCTTAGCTCACTACAGACTCAATCTCCTGGTCTCAAGTGGTCTCCTCCCACCTTAGGCTCCTGAGTAGGCAGTAGCCACCCCTCTTGGCTTGAATTGTTTACTTTAAAATGATAAGTTTTATGTTATGTGAATTTCACCTCTAATTTCTTAAAAAAAAATCCTAGGAAATAATACACAGATATTAACTAATAAGGATATTCAGTTCAGCAATATTTAGAATAGCAGAAATTGTAAAGCAACATAAATGTTTAATAGAAAGGGAGTAATTACATATGATCAATCCATATGCTAGAATAGTATGCAACCATTGAAAATCATATTTTTAATCATATGTGGACATACTTAAGAAAAATGTCACATGAAAAATATTGAATACAAAGTTACAGAGTAGGACAGTTTTGTAAAATACATAGAAAAAGACTGAAAGAAAATTGTAAGTATTCTTTTAGCTCCTTTAACCACACAAAGCTTTTATCCCAGGGATTAAGATGGCAGGTGTTCTTGGTATCTTGCTGCTTATTCTATGTTAAGACTTTCCACTATTGGGGCTTGGATTTTGTCAGTAGTCTACTTGTTACATCCAGAGCGTTAGCCTTCATGGGACAAAGAACCAGGACTGGAGAAAATGTTACTAGCATACAAAATTAAGAGGTTAAACTTCATGGTTCATGCTGTCATTTAGATATAAATGGATTAAATTCGATTTAGGAGACTAGCTTACAGCATTAGATTTATTGAATATTTTCCATGAGTTTTACCATGTAGTAGATACTTTTCACTTTTATTATTTCATATAATCCTCATGGAAATATTGTAAAGTAAAAACTGCTTTGATACTCAGTTTACTGATGGGGAAACAGAAAGGTCCAGTGATTTTGTATGAGTTACACAAGTAGTTAGTTAATTGAGACTCAAACACTGGTATCCTGTTTTCAAATTCATGCTTTTTCTCCTATAACACATGATTGTTATTACTCTGGGCCACACTAGACATCACCAACACAAAGCCTCAAATACAGTTCTCAGTTTTTCAAATAAGTTGTATTCTAATTGTATTTCCAAATTAGAAGTATATAATGTAATGCTTTTTCTCATAGGTATAGCATTATACTCATCAATATTCAACCTCTAAGAGTGTTTCTTGGGTCTGAATTGGTTCAATATATTCAGTACTCATAATGCCACTCATGGCAATTGCTAATAGTTATTCTAGTTTCCCAAGTGCAAAACACCATTGTAAATTCTCTCCACAGTAACCCTTTTAATCCTCTAAATAACTCTAGTAAATATGGGTATTATCCCTGTTTTCATAGGTAGTATGATGAAGCTGAAGTACAAGGTCATACAGATAATTAGTACCAAACCACGATTTGAGTCCAGGAAGTATGAGTTTGCACATGCAAACTGAGTATTCTTCTTAACATGGTATTTCAAGCAGCCACTATTGAACAATCAGAAGTGGCCTGAACTAAGAAATCTGTTTGCTATTTAAAATTTGTCTGTGTTCTAAAAGTGTGTGGTACACAGTGGCTCTCAACTCTGGCTGCATATCAGAAATACCTGTGGGGTTTTCTAGATATATAGAACCCAACCCCAACTGTGAAAATCTGTATGTGTATTAAGATGCTCCCTGGTTAATTTTGGGTAGTACATAAGGTGGTTATGGAACTGTGAAAATGTATATTGATAACATATTATAGTGAGTAATATGGGTAGGGAAGCCATAAGATGCTGTAGAGAATAACCAAAGCTTTTGGAATCAGGTAAGAAAGCTTCCTAGAGGTAATAGCATTTTCAGAAGTCATATGAAATATAGCAGGAAGTCAATGAGTGGGATCATTTCAAGTCATAGAATGTACAATAGGAGATATCTTTGAAAAGGATAAGCAGAAGAGTTTGTGTGTGTGTTTTTTTTCTACACTGATTACATTTGTTAAGTAAAGTCCCTCTTACAATTGTGTCTTGCCCCCAAAAAGTGTGGCACACACCAAGACCCCACTCCCCTCACTCCTTCCCTCTCTCTGCTTTTCCTTCCCCCCACCCTTCCTCCTCCTTTCTCTCTCTGCTCTCCCCTTCCCTCACCCCCACCAAGTCATTAATTGTCATTAATTGTCCTCAGATCAAAATTGAGTACATAGGATTCATGCTTCTCCATTCTTGTGATGCTTTACTAAGAATAATGTGTTCCACTTCCATCCAGATTAATACAAAGAATGTAAATTCTTCATCTTTTTAAATGGCTAAATAGTATTCCATTGTGTACCTATACCACAGCTTGTTAATTCACTCCTGGGTTCAAGGGCATTTAGGCTCTTACCACATTTTGGTGATTGTAAACTGAGCTGTGATAAACAGTCTAGTTTCATAGCAAGTCTTAAAATAAATTAGTATAAATTCTATGCTTTGTTCTTTTTCCTTTTGTTCTTCTGGTGTCTTTAGTTTTTATCTCCTTTCCAAATTAATTTTCAAATTAATTTGACAATGTCTACAATCATACTTAGACTTTTGGGGGTGTGCTTTGAATGTATTGATTATTTTGATGAGAAATGTTATCTAAACCATATTGAATTTTCCATTTCATAAATACATCTCTCTTCATTTAGTTGTGTCTTCTTGTATTTGGTTGATTTGTGTTTTGTAATTCTAAGCATACAATCTTGCACATATTTTATTAGATTTATATGTAAGTATATGTGGTTTTGGTGCAATTATAAGTACATTCCAATTGTTCATTGCTATGATATAAAATTATAACTAATTTTTTTATATTGACCTGGTAAGCTGCAATATTATTAAACCCACTTATTAGTTTCAGTGACCTTTTTTTTAGACTCAGGGGTTTTCTATGTAGACAATAAGTTGTCTGTGAACAGAGATAGTTTTATTTCTTCTTTCCAATTTTAATATTTTTTTACTTTATTGAACTGCCTAGAACTTCCCATAGTATTTCAAACAGGAATAGTGAGCAAAATGTCTCTGCCTAATCTTAAGTGGAAATATTATCTCTCATAAGAAAGTAAAATGTTAGCTGAAGTTTTTTGTGTAGATGTCCCTTATCAAGATAAAGATGCTGTCTTATACTCCTAGTTTACAGAAGCTTTTAATCGTGAATTGGTATTGAATTTGGTCAAATGTTTTTCTGTATCTGTTAAGATCAGAGGCCTGCTGACATATGTTTAATTGACATTCCAGGGGGAAATAAACCTATAAATAGTACTGCTATAAACATTCACATATAAGTATTTGTATAAGTATCTGTCTTCAATTCACTACAATTTTCTTTTTCTCTTTTCTTTTTCTTTCTTTCTTTTTTTTTTTTTTTAAGAGACAGAGTCTCACTCTGCCTCCCTGGGTAGAGTGCCATGGCATCACAGCTCACAGCAACCTCAAACTCTTGGGTTTAAGTGATTCTCTTGCCTCAGCCTCCCCAGTAGCTGGGACTACAGGCCCCTGCCACAACACCCAGCCATTTTTTGTTGCAGTTGTCCTTTTTGTTTAGCTGGCTGAGGCCAGGATTGAACCCACCAGCCTCGGTGTATGTGGCTGGCACCGTAGCCACTGTGCTATGGGCCTACAGATTTCTTTTGATTGGTTTTAAAATACTGTGGCTTTATTTTGTTTTTTTACATTTAACCTGTCCATGTTTTGATACATCTATACATAGTACATAAGTGGATCTTATTCTTTTTTCGACTGAAAAAAGATCTGAAAGATAATCTGAAAGAAAGATAATTGAGGCAATTATACCATTTGCGTTTGATATGTTTTTGGAATTTTTTTAATTGAAGTCTACCAAATAGTTATTTGTGTGCTGTGGCTATCATCTTTTCCTTATGTTCTCTCTTCTGTCTGTCCCCTTTGAATTAATTTTATAGGTTGTATACTTTGTTTTTTTGCTAATTTATTAGCTATGCCACTTTTTATAGGTTCATTTAAAGTTGATAAAATACATCCTTAACTATCACAATCTACTTTCAGTACTAGTGTACCACTTAACATAGAGTACATAAATCTTAAAACAGCATACTCCATTACTTCATTCTTGGATTTGCTGTTATTCTCATGTATTTGTTTCTGTCTATGTTACAAACTCCACAATATATCACTATTATTATCTGTTAAACTGTCAATTATATTACAAAGTAATTTTTAAATAAGAAATCAATCATGTTTACCTATATAGTTAACATTTCTAATCTGTTTCATCTTTATTTAGATTTATATTTTCATCTGGTATTATTTTCTTTTGCCTGAAGTACATTTTTTAGCATTTTTTCATTCAAGAATGAAGGCAAGGTGGGTGGAGCAAGATGACCAAATGAAAATGTCCAGCGATCATCCCTGTACATGAAATCAAATTCAACAAATATCCATGTGAGCAAACAATTTCATAAGAACCAAAAATCAGATGAGTGATCATACCACCTTATTTTAGCATTATATCAAGGAAAGAAGCACTGAAGAAGGCAGTAAAGATAATCTTGCATTGTCTACACCACTCCTCCCCCATGACCCATAAGTGCCATGCCAGCATGCCAAGTAAAAAGAGAATATGTGCTCCTCTGGGAGGGAGAGTAAAATAATTTTAAGACTTTACGTTGAAACTAAAGACTTCCCTGGCAATGGGGAATACAGAAGAGCAGAATTTTGCGGGTACCCACAGAAGGAACATGTAGACCAGATGGGCCTCTGCCCCAAAAGCACCCAGCTGACAAAAAGCACCTTTGGGCTTTTACTAAATTTATAAAACAATCAAGTCACAAAAGCTATAGTCCTCTGGCAGTTTCTCTTGCTGTGCTGGCTCAAAGCCAGTGGACTTGGAGAGCACATGACCAATGAGACACTAGTGGTAGTGGCCAAGCCAGTGGCTCTGTAACTCCTTCTCCCTAACTAGGAGTGTGGCTCAGGGAGTTTTCTTTCATTTGAGGAAAAGAAAAAAGTTCAAAGGACTTTGTTTTCCAACATGGATACCAGCTTAGCCACAGTAAAATAAAGTACCAACCAGAATCCTGAAACCCCTTAGTCTAAGCCTGAATGCATTCTAGATCCATTTTAGGTCAGAAGGAAACATGCTGCCCTCAAGGGCAAGATATAATCTTGGCAGGATTCACCACCTGGTGACTAAAGAGACCTCAGACTTTGAATAAACTCCAGAAGTAGACAAGCAACAGTCACCACAGGTTTTGGGTGAGACTGGACTAGCTTCAAGTGTGATCTGGATCAAAAATACCATGAGGAATGATCAGAGAAATGCAAATCAAAACTACTTTGAGATATCATCTAACCCCAGTAAGATTAGCCCACATAACAAAATCCCAAAACCAGAGATGTTGGCGTGGATGTGGAGAAAGAGGAACACTTCTACACTGTTGGTGGGA